>PVKM010000681.1:0-52500 GCA_004027735.1 Carollia perspicillata
AAACCCAAGACACAGGCTTCTGCTTTGCTCCTCCTCATGACACGCAGAGAGGACAGCCGAGGAGGAAACTGTGTTCCTGTAGCTGGGCTAGATACAGGGCTAGGCTGACAGAGACCGTGCTGGTGACGTGCGAGACTGGGAACCACCAAATACCTGAACGGGGGCAGGATCTTCTTTGAGCAACTCACGAACACTGCCTTCTTCCCCAGGCCTCCCCCTCAGAGTGGCCTCGCATTTCATCTGGTCGCTGCAGAAATTCATCTGTTTTTCAGACCCTTCCTGTGGGCTGCTGGGTAACATACTTGGGACATGGCTTTGTCTGGCCGTGAGAACCATCTGGTAAAGGGCTGAAGGGTGGGAATGCAGAAAGGTCACTCTTTCTCAGGGTTAGGTCTGGCTACAGCCTCCAATTGGTTGTAACTCTTCATTCTTGAGATGGAAAGGCAAGGAAACAGGGCACAGGAGAACTGGGAGAGAGCCTCCCCAGGCTGACCCAGCTTCGATTTTCATGATCTGAGAAGAGGAGAGCTGAGTGATAGTGAAGGCTAGCTACCAACCACAGAAACTTTCTGTTATCCTAGAGCAGTTGTATCCAAATCACCTAGAGAGTTGTTCAGAGTCAGATTTCTAGGCCCAGTTCCCAGGGTTTCTGATTCAGTCATCTGAGGCAGGTCCAGGATTCTACATGTCTAACAAGCTCCCAGGTGCTGCGGATGCTGCGGGTCTGGGGACCTACTTGCAGAACCACTGAGGCTTTGGGTGACCTGGCCTATTGCATAACTTGATCCGTGTGCCCTCTGTAGATAGCTCTGATCTCATTGTACTGTAGCATCTTTCTGCACGTTTGCCCACTTGTCAAACTCTGTGGTCCCCGGGGAATTTCTCTATTTCTGGGGCAGTGCTGGGCAGGTCCAGCGTGTTCAGAAAGATTTTGTTGAAGGGTGATTTTTGAGATGCTTTGTCACAGGCTTTGATGTGCTTAGAACCATAGAATGTTAGAGTATAAGGGAAATTGAGAACTTACCTATCCAATGAAGTTGTTCTATAAATAGGGAACCTATACTTCAGACATAGCAAAGTCATAAGATCACACAAGATTGCCCACCTAGCAGCCTTATACTTCAGTTAAGTGCCCTAATTGTCTCCAGGATTTATCAAGCATTTGTTCAATATGTGCTGGTATTATTTGCCTGTATGGTCTAATATAATTCTCAGAATAACCTTACGAGGCAGTGCAATTATTATACTCATCTTGCAGGTTCAAAACTGAGGCTCTGAGAGGTAAATAACTTGCTTCAGGCACATAGCTAGTAAGTGAGCAGCCAGGCAATCTGACCAGAGAATGAGCTATTGACCATTATGCTGTTCTGCCTTCCATGTAGTTGGTGATAATGAATGCTGAGGTTCTGACAAGTCCAGTCTTTTATTCTGCAACATGGGGAATCACTTACTGCATAGAATTTTGAAGATCAAAATAGGAAACTTATATTAAAGCCCTTTGAGACTGTGAAGCATGGTAGGACTGGGTGATACCATAGGGAAAATGGATTTTCATTCTCTAAAGTGTTTTTCACAGACACTGCTTTTCCTTTCAGCTGAAATTCCTTTCCTTGTTGCATCCACAGCTACATAGGTCTCACTCTTACAGTCTTTACTGCCCTCCCCTATACCCCTGTGCTCCTTGAACATGCATGCATTTTCTTTTTATTTTTTAACTCATTCATATTTTGAACATTGTAAATTGTCGGCTCACACATCCATAGGCTATATTGGATTGCAGGTGGGGACCCTACTGAACCCACATCTATACTCTCAAGAACATCACGCAGAGGGACCCTCAATGCCAGCTGACTTGGAGGTGTTCACATGCAGCCTCATTAGAACTGGGCTAGGTGGGCTGGAAGGCGAGAGGGCTGAGCCAGGTTGAGCCTTGGGGCAGCCCAAGGTCTCACGAGTTCTTGGTAAAACTTCACCAAGAGCTCTGTCTTCTGCGCTCCTGTCCACGTTGTCTTCCCATGTCCTAGGTCAGTGGGATGGAAAACTGGGACTGACCTGACTTTCCCTTGCAATTGCCTCAAGGTCCAACTAATCTTTGGCTGATCAACTATGAGTTATTCTTTCTCATATATCCAGGTGCTTCTGAAATGACCAGGGAACTTTCTGGGGCCACGCAATTTCTGGTCTCTTGAAATTTGGCAAAATTGTGCCTTTGATGGAGTGGAGCCTTCCTGGAGGAGGAAGATATTTAGTCTCATAGAACCTCAGATTTCGTGACTGCAAATGGGCTTTGGGTGAGGAGGGCTGGGCCTGGGCAGAAAAGGCTTCCTGTTACTACTTCCCACTATACACACAAGTCCCAGATATATATATGGATATATATGGTTATGGATATATATATACACACACATATATGGATATATATGGTTATGGCTGCTTTGGGACTGACTGAATTTTTCTCCCTCCTGAGCTGAGCTTCCTTTGGGGACATGGCCCTGGTGGTAATTTTGGAGTGTTTGAATTAGTCTGTGTCATTCCACACTAGAGGCTTTTTTTCTTTCTCTTGGTTGTTTTTGCCAGCTCTCTAGTTTGCTCTGTTTTCTCAGCTAGGGATGAAATACGGGTTATACTTGCTGGCTTGGAGGGGATGATTCGCTAGAGGTTGAACCCTTCAGGAATAGTTCACTGACACAGGAATGAAGATGAGCTGTGTCTGCCTTAACGTACCCTGCATATTTCAAAGACAGGGTGAGAGCCAGCCCCTCCTGCGCACAGCAGCCTCTGGGAGAGCTTTATGGCGATGGCTCCCTTCCCCTGTTCGACACAGGGCGTGCTCTTGCTCACTTGAGTGAACGTGGGTGCCACGAGCAGAGACAAGTTTGAATGGGAGCCAAGCAGCCACTTTGGCTCTGGCCACTCAGATCAGGCAGCAAACAGGTGATGTCAGACTGGTGCGGGCAGGACTAGGACTGGGGTCCAGAAACATGAGAGGCTGCTGTACTCTCTTGAGAAGGAACGTTTTTATTTCAGGCTCCTCATTTCTTAAATGGATGCAGTTGGTCTGCTTTTCCCTGGGGAACGAACAAGAAAGGGGTGAGAAGGAGCAGTAATGTCCTTTGACAGCACTTTGGAAACCGCAAGGACTCCGAGTCCTCAGAGGCGCACTCAGTAATATGGATGCGAAGTCCTGTGCTTTTCCAGGCAGGCGAACTCCAAATTTACTCTCTTCTCTCCCACTCGCAGCATGTCAGAGTGGAAGTGACGGAAATCTTGAATCTCTTCTCAGTTATTAAAACAAAATAAATTATTTTCAAACCATAAATTATCAGGAGGAACAGTTTGCCTACGATATAACGTCATGTCTGGTAGACACACAGTTGCTTCCCAACACAGCTGAGAGCTGTTCTTTTTTTTTTTAAGTTTTTAAAAAAGATTTTATTTATTTATCTTTAGTCAGAGGAGAAGGGTAGGAGGAAGGGAGAGAAACATCAATGTGTGGTTGCCTCCCACATACCCCCTACTCAGAACCTGGCCCACAACCCAGGCATGTGCCCTCACTGGGAATCAAACCAATGACCCTTTGGTTCACAGACAGGCACTCAGTCTGGTGAGCCACACCAGCCAGGGCAGAACTGTTCTTCTGACTTACACAGTCTGCCTTGGATAATGGATAACCCTGTACAGTTCACTGTTTTGGGTCTGAGTGCTCGCTCCTTAACAATACTATAGGACCATGGTGTTAGGGCTGGAAGAAATGTTAAAGTCATCTAGTAAAATTCCCTTATTTAATGGATGAGGAGAGTGTGGTTTGCAGAGGTAGGTGACTTGCTCAATGTCACACAGTGAATTATGAGCTGGTAATAGAGGTGAGTGTTTCAACTCTTAGTCTAGGACTCTTTCCCCTTTCTGATGGCATCTGTGCCTTTGTGGTGTGCTGGCCATATGTCCTATTCATGAAGGGTCCAAGGAAGGAGCTACCAAACCTTATCAGAATACCACTTCCATGAAAGGAAGACTGAATTAATGAATAGGGGTGAAGTTGGGCTGGGGTTTTACCATATTTCCTAATCCTTAACATAGCTGACATTTCCACCACAGCCTTCTTTATACTTGAGAATATTTGGAAACAACTCAAGTGTCCAAAAAGTGGATTGGTAAAATAAATTATGGATACCCCTGTAATGCATTATCTCAGTTATTTGAAGCGATTACTGTAGAATAATAGATATCAACATGGGCAAATAATCACAGTAAATATTGTGTGTAAAGTAGAAGACTACTAAAGCAATAGGGGTATAACCTTAGTTTGGAAAAAATAGATTCATGCATACAACAAAAGGACACCAAAAATATTAACAATTGTTATCTCTGGTTATTAGATTATGGCATGATCTTTATTTTTTTTCTTTTCTATATTTCCAAATTTTTGTCAATGAAGAATTATTACTTTTATATGAAGGAGAAACAAAAGATGTTACTAATATCGTTATTTTTTAAAGAAGCCTTCATGGGGAAGATTTATACACAGTCCTCCTAAAAAGCCTCTTGGGAATGCACACTGTCCTACAATACAAATTCAGATCTTAATGTGGCTTCAGGAAATAGGAGCTCTGAGTGAAGCCTAGGAAAGGTGAATTCAGAATCTGAATTCTCTGTTCTCTATTGGTTCTGAGCCAGATCATTTGCTCGCTCTCTGTTCTCAGTCTTCTTGTCTCTCTTATGGGTGTAATCCATTGACCTCCCCTGGGGAGAGGGAGGGAGTTCTCTGTGGGAAGGGGCTTAGTTCCCACTCATAACCACCTTGGAAATCTTAAATCCTCCATTGTAAAGGACCCAAGGTGAGTCAGTGGTAATGACTAAAGTGACCCACAGAAACTGGGCGCAGGCTTCCGGAGTGTAAAAGAAGGACATGACTGGATCCTGCCACCCACCATTCACCTGCTGTGTTGGAAGTGAGGTGTAGAAATCCCCTCAGTTGGCACTTGGCACAAAATAATCTTTCACGGAACAGGGTTTTTCTTCAAACAACTGATCCAGGGACTTTGGGAGAGGCTGAGGTTTCTGTCACCAGGGTTCAGCCCTGCAAACCTTTCCCAGGGAAAATATTTGCTGTTGGGGCACAGCTTGACCTCTCTCAGACAAAGGATCTGGATGACCCCTTAGCCCCACAGGTGAACAAAAGAATCCGAGGGCTCCCAGGGGTGGGCTCACATAGACCAAAAATCAGTGGATGGATTCTTCTTCCTGTCTCTCGAGGGTTTCCTGAGACATTTGAAAAATGTGCAAATATTTTGTCTTGCAACCAGAAAAACTGCCAGATTGAGGGCAGGGAGAAGTGAGACCTACCTCCCACCAACCAAGCAATATAAAAACAAAAGCTTTTTTCAAGGATGTATCTAACCTGGCTTTGTAACTGGCCTTGTATGACCAGGCCAGTTCCAAACCTTCCACGATCCTGGAAGGTTTGAAAGGCTAATCTGCTTATTCCTATTCCAGACAGTCACAGATTAGGGCTGCTGGTCGATACAATCTACACTATGGAAAAGAGCAACCTGATTACAAGTCTCCTCAGAGCCAGGAGTGAGGCTTCTTCCATTTCACTTTGGAGCTGACCACCAGGATGACCCCAACATCCAGCCTCAGGGGTAAATGTTTGACCTTTAGCAGCCTAGTCATTGGCAGGTCTTGAAGTTGAACAGGGTGGGTCCTCCTGGACTGACTGTGACCTCCCACTTCAATCACTTTGCTCTCGATCCTATTGTTCCAGGGAGTCTGAAATGAGTCTTTCAAATGGAGCTAATGACAAGTCTCAAAAGCCTCTGCTGGTGACATTCTCATGGACTTTGAAGGCTCAGCTCATGTGCTACTTTCACAGTGAAGCCCTCTCTCATCCTCCCTGCCCCATTCTTTCCTGTCTTCCTAGCCAGTGTCTTGTACTTGGAGTCAGCCCTCATTTCTTCTGCTGTGCTTTTCATTTGCCTGTCCTTCTGTATCCCAATGCTGTCAGCTCCACAGCACTCCTTATTGTACTTGCCTGATATAGGTATCCATTGAATGCCCGCTGATTTGAAATGAAAGAATGGGGCCCCATGGTACTGGGCTCCAGCTTTGCTGATTATTTTGACCATTCCTGGTCCTATATGAAGTTTATTCTCTTCTCCCTAATACCTAATCTGGTATGGGAGGCTGAGGTAGTCTATAGATTAAGCAAAAAATAAGAATTTAACAAGAGGAATATATCGTGGTTCCCAGCTTGTAATGGAGCTAGAGAGAAACATTACCCACACGGAGCAACCCAGGATCCATGCTAGAAGTTGTGGGGTAGGTCAAGGGCACTATCAGGAAAGTCTTTCTGGAGAAGGGAGAATTTGCCTTAGAGCCTTAACAGTGGGAAGGATTCTGGTAAACTAGTCTATAATTTTCCAAACAGGTGTAAGAAACAACTTGGAGTTTGTGTCAGAAGATGTAAGTTCATTTTCTAACACCAACTTGCAATATGGCCTTGGATAAGCAAGCCACCTAATCACTCAAACCTCATATTTTTAAAAATGGAAATCATGAAAAAAAGCCTGCCTGGCTTTCCTTATGGAATGCTGGGGACAAGAAGAACATGAAATCTTTTGCAAATGATTAAATCATGTATAAATATTACTTCTCATCACTCTCCTTATCAGTACACTATGAGGTTGCAAGATCTGCTTCCAAGGTTGCAAAGATACTTTGTCCTTTGTTTTAGGGCTTTTGCTAGTCAGACTGTAGAACATTTTGGCATCTTTCTGATGTGCTCTGATTTTTGCATGAACTTCAGTTTATTTAAAATATTCTAGTGCTTTAAAAATTGTCTTTTAATGATAATTCACAATCATCAATGCATTTTATATCATTATACAATGCCATACATGTTTCAGTTTATATATATACATACAAATACATATCAAAGCAAAATTTTCATAAGACCAAATACCCTTCTTATTTATATTACACTGATCTTTTCTTTCCTATCTAACCATTTCAATTAAAAAAAATCTGGGACTTCTGGCCAAGATGGAAACATAGGTAGACAGATATACTGTGTCTCCTCGCACAACCAAAATAAGGACAACAAAAATTTAGAAACAAAATAACAACCAGTACTGATGAAAAATTGAACTGTATGGAAGTCTGATAACCAAGGAGTGAAAGTAGACACATTCATCCAGACTGGTAGGAGTGGTGGAGTCGGCGGAGAGGGGTCTCGGCAAAAAAGTGGTGGCTGGTGGATCCCACGTGCACAAGGCAGCAGTGGGCGGGCCCAGCAAGGTGGCAGATTGTGGAGGGGCTTGGTGTGCAAGGCAGCTGGTGGAGTGGGGGGTCCCACATTCACCTAGATAAACCAGGCAAAGCTGGGGAGCAGGACAGACTGTGCAACCCAGGGTCTCAGTGCCAGGAAATAAAGCCTCAAAACACCGATTGAAAACACCTGTGGGGGCTGAGGTGCTGGAAGAGACTTCCAGCCTAACAGGAGAGTTCATTGGAGAGACCCACAGGGTCCTAGAAAGTACACAAGCCCACCCACCAGGGAACCAGCACTAGAAGGGCCCAGTTTGCTTGGGGGAAGTGACAGAAGTGACTGAAATCTGGCAGAGAGCAGAGCAAGTGCCATTGTTCCCTCTCAGACCCCTCCCCCACATACAGCATCACAACCCAGTGATGTGGGTTGCCCCGCCCTGGTGAACACCTACGGCTCTGCCCCGCACTACATAATAGGCATATCAAGACAAAAAAAGTGGCTGAAATGAAAGAATAGATCAAAGACCCAGAAAAAATGCAACTAAGCAAGGAAGAGATAGCCTACCTATCAGATGCACAGTTCAGAGCACTGGTGATCAGGATGCTCACAAAATTGGTTGAATTTGTTGGCAAATTAGATGAAAAAATGAAGGCTATGCCAAGTGAAATAAAGGAAAATGTACAGGGAACCAATAGTGATGGGAAGGAAACTGGGACTCAAATCAATGGAGTGGACCAGAAAGAAGAAAGAAACAACCAAACAGAAAAGGATGAAGAAACAAGAATTCAAAAAAATGAGGAGAGGCTTAGGAACCTGCAGGACATCTTTAAACATTCCACATCTGAATTATAGGGGTACCAGAAGGAGAAGAGGAAGAGCAACAAGTGGAAAATTATTTGAACAAATAATAAAGGAGAACTTCCCCAATCTGGCAGAGGAAATAGACTTCTGGGAAGTTCAGGAAGCTCAGAAAATCCTAAAGAAGTTGGACCCAAGGAGGCGCAAACCAAGGCACATCATAATTACATTAGTCAAGATAAAAATGAAGGAGAGAATTTTAGAAGCAGCAAGAGATAAGGGGACAGTTACCTACAAAGGAGTGTCCATCAGTCTGTCAGCTGATTTCTCAAAAGAGACCCTACAGGCAAGAAGGGGCTGGATAGAAGTATTCCAAGTCATGAAAGGCAAGGACCTACATCCAAGATTGCTCTATCCAGCAAAGCTTTCATTTAGAATGGAAGGGCAGATAAAGTGCTTCCCAGATAAGGTCAAGTTAAAGGAGTTCATCATCACCAAGCCCTTACTATATGAAATGTTGAAGGGACTTATCTAATAAAAAGAAGATAACAAACATGTACAGTAACATGACAGCAAACTCACAATTATTAACAAGCACACCTGAAACAAAAACAAAACAAACTAACAAACAACTAGAACAGGAAGAGAATCACAGAAATGGAGATCACATGGAGGGTTAGCAACAGGGGAGTGGGAGGAAGAAAGTGGGGGAGAAGGTACAGAGAATAAGTAGCATAGACGGTAGGGAGAAAATAGGGGGAGGACAAGAGTAGTGTGGGAAATGTAGAAGCTAAAGAACTTATGACACATGGAATGAACTGAAGGGGGGGAATATGGGTGGGAGAGGGTGTGCAGGGTGGAGGGGAGTGAAGGGGGAAAATGGGACAACTATAATAGCATAATCAATAAAATATATTTTTAAAAAATCTGGTTGCAACCTACTATATTGGTTTCATATTTTACTGAAAGATATTATCCCATATATTTAATAACTGTTCTAGACTATGTGAAGAACCATCTCAGAAGACAAAACATGCTCAACAGTAAACTAGAGAGGAAGATATCTGATGAGAGCTAAGTTAAATTCAGACCATAAAATCAGTAGTTTAGAGGAGGAACAGGTTCAAGCCAGTCTCTAGAGTTCTGGAGGAGGTTAGCATGAATCTGGACCTTCAGCTCCTGGTACACAGAAGTGGGTGAACAAAATAAGGGAACTGAGTGGAATGGTTTTGGTAAAGAAAAAAGCAAGTACAGGCACATAGGCTGACTATGGCAAAAAAGAATTATTGGTAGTGTTTATTTTTCTTTCTTAATGGATACATTAAAAAGTTCCCCTTGTAGTCCAATAAGAATGCCATAGACTAGAACAGAGGAAACTTTTTTCCCCTCCCCTCCCCTCCTCTCCCTTCTTTCCTTCCTCCTTCCCTCCCTCTCTCTCCTTTCTCTTTCTTTCTTTCCTTCCTTCCATTCTTTCTTTCTCTTCCCCCTTCTCTTCTCTTTCCTCCCTCCTTCATTCCCCTCCATCTCTTTCACAAAAAGGCTACTAACATGATTTGTATGAGAAAGTTTGATCCCCCCCACCTTCCATCAGGTGTTGATGAAGGGTCTTTTGGCATGTTCCTATCTAAGGACATGCACAAGCAGCAGGGCCTACATAATACCCTTTTAGAAATATGCACCCGACCCCCTCTCCAGGCCTGTGATTACTTTCCTGTTGGAAGACTCTCTGGCTGTCAGCTTTCCATCATCACCCATAAAATTCTGCAGTGCCAATGGTTTCTTTGTGAACCAATAAACATATAAAAATTGGGATTATAAAAACAATTGGATTTTCTTATGAATTTATCAGGGGAGCATTTCCAGGGAGAAGTATACGGCGCTTCTAACACAAGGTGTGAAATAACAGCTAAGTGAAGGAATGGATGAGCCTGGGGTGTCTCTCTGTAAGTGGGCCTCTGGTAGGCAAAATTCTAAGATGGCCCCAAGATTCCTTACTCCTGGTATGTGTGCCATATATAGTCCCTTTCTCTTGAGTGTGGGAGGGACCTATGAATATAGAAGGATATCACTCTCATAATAAGGTTATGTTATATGGCAAAGGTGAAGATGTTTTCAGATGTAATTATAGTTCTTAGCCAGTTGAATTTGAGCTAATCAAAAGGGCGATTATTCTGGATGGCTTGGACCCAAACAGCTACATCCTTAAAAGAAGTCAGGCAGATTTTCTTTCTGGCCTTCAAGAAGCAAACAACAATACTGTGAACTGCCTATGAAGAAGCCACATAGCAAGTACATGAGGGTCATCTCTAGGAGCCAAGAGTAATCTGAATTCAATGGGGACTAAAGTAAATGAATTCTGCCAACAGCTAGTGAGCTTGGAAGAGGACCTCAGGTCACAGGTAAGATTGCAGCTCAGCTAATACCTTGATTTCAGTCTGAGCAGAGGACTGGCGAACATGTACTCAGACTTTTGGTGCCCAGAAACTGAGATAAGAGATGGCTGTGGTTTTAAACCACTCTGTTTGTTGTAATTTTGTACACAGCACAGAAAACTAATACAGGGTCCTAGTACATCATTGGCATGACAAAATTTAACATGGAAATGTAACAAGATAGAATTTTTTTAAACTCACAATTATTTCCAAGGAGATTGTGGTGTAAGGTTAGAAGAAATGCTTTGACCAAATTCTTAGGAAAGGAATGAGACCGCCTCCCAACCCCGACCAATACACACACAAAGATCGTGCTTAATAATTACTAGATTTCACTATGCTACACGGTTTTTGTTTTCTGGGTGGAGTATGCAAGTTTGGGGCCAGAGCTGAATTGCTCCAGAAGTTAGGGAGTTGCTATCCAAATCATCTCTTTCTAGTTTCTTCTAACTGGTCCATGGTCTGTGTCCTGAATAAATGGTAAACTCTTGTTTAACAGTTTGCTTATCTTAAAGGAGTGCTGAATTCTTAGTCACCTTGGTCCATAACAAATCATTAACCTTCTCAGGGTGCCAGATGTTTGATCTGGCCTCAAACGTCTCAGTGAACATCTCCTTTCTCTGAAGTAGGAAGACTCCATGTTATCACCTGATTTAGCAATGACAGCTTGACGTCCTTGGCAAGGATTCAGTTTGTGACAAGAAGATCCAGGGGATAGAGTTAATATAAGAAGGTTCATGTCGCTAAAGAAGAAAAGAACAGATGAAGAAGAAGATCCAAACGAGGAAATTGACACACTTATTATTGGTTTCACCATGTGAATTATAGGATCAATGAATTTGGAGTTTGAGTCTCTTAACTTTGAGGACTTGATTTATATGTGAGTTCATTCAAATTGTGCTTTTCTAAGGACTGATTGCAGGAAATTGGGGTAAAAGGCAAGATGGAGGAACACATAATTGGCAGCTCAGAAATAAAGGGACAAGGAGGGGCTGGTATTAGCTTAGAGTTCACCTACAACCTCCCTTGGCAGGACGTGACATAACAAACCCAAGCGTCAGAGGCTGGGACAGTAGGGAAATGACTGAGGCTTGGAACAGAGCGTCTTGCTTCTGGTATTCCTGTGTGGTGTAAAAAGAGGGAAGGATTTTCTGATTGTCTCTGTCACACTGACCTTTAGAGTGTTTGCTTTTCAGTCTGTTTTGGGGAAGGCATGTTTGAACTCTGTGGAATGAGCAAGTTCACTTCTCCTCCACTTTCCTTTTTTCTCCCCCTCTTGCCTGAAACGGTTTGCTGAGTGACAAATAAACACAAGTTGTTTTTACAGGTGTAAAACCAACAGATCAAATGCTGGCCTGTGCCTGGGCTTGTGAATGGGGACTATGTTATGTTTGGAGAATACCACTGCATCATTTACACTTGCAAACCCTTTGTAATCTTAATCTCTTTGTTGCTTTTATGTTATACTGCCCCCCCTTCCAAGGTTAAAGAAAGAGATTTAGACCTTAAACACAAATCCAGCCTTCAAGCTCTGGAATTATCTTTGCCTTTAAATGCAGCTGATCAATGCCCATTTCTTTTGAAAATAAAACCCTTTTGAACCTTGAAAGCCTTCCACTGTTGAGCTATGCCTAAGTGCCACATGGGGGAATGGGCAGAAAAGAGCCCATTTTTCCCTTAGTGCTTGCATTAGGGGTCCCAGAGTTCAGTCCAACGCAATCAATTTAATTGGCGCTAGCTCTGGTGACAAATTATGCTGGTTTACACTCCAGTGTAGCAGAGATTCCTCAAGCGCAGGGGAAGAAGGGAGATACACTTCTTGGTCTCTACTTAAAGAGGGCAACAGTATTGGAAAAGGAGCACATTTAATTTATCACTGTCAGAGCAGGTGCAAAGTTTAATTCTAACTAAAAGCATTAAACAATTAACCCAGACAGTCAGGCCTTCTGAAAATGCTCAGTAGCAGGGAACACATGGACGAGATTACCAATGGAAACGTCGATGCTTCTCTTTTATTCCACTGAGTATCTTTTTGCACCTTTAAAAAAAAACAAAGAAAAGTCCCAGAAATACAATAACTTCTCAGTCTTTTGGTTGATGTCTGAATTGAAAGGGCCAGAGAGGACACCACTTTGCACTCAAAGATCAACAAATAACTCCCTTGAGCCCTAGTTGATTAGCTGTGAGAAGAGAAACAAATCACTTGATTTTGAAGCTCTCATAAGCTGATTGTCCTGTTTTTTTTTAATGGTAAAGTATATTACCAGGCAATATGCATTTTACTAATTTGAATTGTTCTGCAGTATCTGAATCCTTGGAGGTTAACTATTGTTTGGGAGGGGGCTGGACCAGGGGGAAGAACTAGAAAGGTGAAAAGGACTCAGAGAGCAATGAAATCTAATTAGACACAGAGACAAACTATGCTTCACAGATATTTAATATATTTAATTTACTATTGTGGTTGTTGATTTGACCAGAGAATCATTGAATTTTAGAGCTGCAAAGTCCTTTGAGAACTTGGAGGCTTAACCTGCGGAATTTGATTGTGAAAATGTTGAGGTCCAGAGAGGGCAAGTTTCTGTTCCATGTTCCACTGTTTCTGTACAATAAGGCAGCCATTGTGACTCAGTGTGGGCAGTGCAGGAAAGACCATGGGCTTTGGAGGCTGTCAGAGCGATTTTTGACTTGTGACTGTGTTTTACACCTAGTATTTGGGGCATCTGTGTGCACTGGGAAATGAATAAACCCCTCATATGGTAATAATATGTGATGTGCTCAGCCCAGTGGACAGCACCTATACCTCTTATCATGTGTTGTTTTCCCCACTGCCCCCCGGCCCAGGTGCTCAGAATTAATGAGGGGCGCTGGGTGAAACCCCTAGTCCAGTGTCTGGCACACACGTTAGCAGTGTGTTTTCAACTCTAATCAACCAGGAAAAAAATAGTTTCGCTGATGATCCCAATGCTTTGGAAGACTAGAAGCATTTTCATTTTGAAGGGATTCACCTATCAGTTCAAACCTGTGTTACTGAGAAAAGATGGTAAAGTTGAGTTTGTTGAAAACAAACAACAACAATAAAGAAACATGTGGCTGGAAGCAATTTGGGCTGAGTGGGCCCTTAGAAATGGTAGACCACCCTCTTCACTTTAGTTACTGCTGGCCAGCTCCCTCTGGGGACCTCAGGGTGTGAGAGCAGGGATGGAGCAGAGGTCTGGTTTCCTGTCAGCTCAGCTGCCACCATCCTGACCTTGGAGAACCTCCCGGCTCCTCGAACACACTCTGAAACCACAGGGCCTGTTCTGAAATTGTCAGAGAGGCAATCTACTCTTGGTAAGCCACCAGACCATTGTATAGGTGAATATTGTGGTGCTGATCCAGCATTTTGTATAAGTTAACCAGGTACTAAAGTTTAAAACATGAGATTCCCCTGCTTTTATTTTAAATGCAACATTGCTGTAGAGAAAAAGAGAAACAGACAAACTAATCATGCATCGTTCCATGTCCTGCCTCATCGTCAGAGGGTACAGAGCACAGTTTCATTTAAAGTCACTGACTGAGCTCTGTGATTGGAAAGGATTCAGTGTCTGGCACAGTTTGTGCCTCAGTTTCTATTTTGTGGAAAGATGCCTGAGGTCCCTTCTTAGTCAGCTAGTGCTGACTCAAATGTTTGCATCATTGTTATCTGTGGACACATAGGGTCCTCCAGAGATAAGCTTTGTTCACCTGATGTAAGAGGAAGTTATTTATTGAGTGTCTACTGTATACACATTTTCATTTAATCCTTACAACAACTTTGTGATGTAGATACTGTTATCTCTGCTTGAGATGGAAACCACAGTGAGGTAGTACCCTACAGTCGCCAGGGAAAGGAGGAGCCAGCATTTGAACCCAATCTGCCCTAAATCCATACTGTCTGCAACCTACATGATGCTGCTCAGTAGTTGCGTCCTCATTGGACATACATGACCAAAATGGCACGTGACCAAAATGGCACATGACCAAAATGGATCTCAGGAATCACAAAGATATTTAGAGACTGCTCAGTGGGTGTGTGGGGCCCTCAATTGCTGATATGTTTTCTTTGAGATCTATGGTTACTAAGATTTTTTTTCTTCCCAAATCTGTTTGTTTTCATAATATAACACATTTTTACTTCTCAAAAAGTGTTCGGAAGGGATCTCCATGCCCTGAATGCAGGTTTCTCCCCAGGAAGAAATATCCAGCTGGATTTCCCCCCCTGGGTTTGTTAACTTTCAGGAACCCAGAAGCCATCTCTTTGTAATACTTGGTATTGTGAGGTTTGGAGGGCTAGAGGCTAATATACCTCTTTTAGAAAAAGAGAACCTGCTGTAGCACCGGCACACCCTATGGAGTTGTACAAGAGGAGAATAGAACCGTGGTGTGGGCACACACATTTCTTTTTCTCATCAAGGACAGTGAGGCCCCAACAATGGTTTAGCTGAGGTCTAGGGCTGACAGGCCTCCTAACAATGGCCCAGAAGTGTTTGATTAAAATTATTAGTCCAACTCCCACAGACCTCATTTATTATATCTGATTGCAAAGTAAAGGATCTTACATGCATGTGTCACAATATCTGATTTCTCCATTACTTGCATTACTCAGTCATCTAGATTAAATTCCCATTTCACAGCAGTCTCCATGAAATCTGGTTAAATTGCCTGTTGCCACTCTAGTTTTGGGAGTCATGTAACTTAATGTTATTAACGAGAGCTACCCTTCTCTTGTGTTCCCTTTGTTTCACTCCTCGCTGGGCCTGCTTGTCTCCATCCATTCTGGCCCAGGACAGCCTGCCCTGCCAGCTATTTCCAAGGAGAGCTCTCACACCACGGTGGGGGAGAGGCCCATGGGTCCTCTACCGCCACCCTAAGAAAAGCTATGGATGCAGTACAGAAAAAATGTGACAGCCAAGTCTGTCTTAATTTGTGTTCTAATATTACCGAATTCAGGGTATTTTAATCTTGATGAAAGAGGGGAAAATAAAATTTTGAAATGTTGTCGAATAATTTTTTCCTAAATTTAGAATTATGTGTGAGTGTGTGTGTGTGATATGGGTGTATAGGGCGTGTACATATTTTAGTTTCTTCTTTATTGCTTTTATCTTTTAAAACAAAACTAAAAAAAAAATCCAAAAAACAAAAATACAAATACCAAAATGCATTTCCTTATGGTAGGATAAACATTCAGCTGTGTCATTTGCAAGAACTCTCAATAACATAAACAAAAATAAACCAAGCGATTTTCATCGTGAGTTTTTGTGTTTAGTATATGGAGTATTTCTGGATTGTCATCAAGCCAGCATTTATGACCACGTTAGAGAAATACAAATTTTAGTAACAGAGAATTATATCATCGTCCGGCTCTTGATGTGGGACAAGGGAAGACAGGAGACTACAAATGATCTTAAAAAATAGAGAGACATTTCCCAAGACGTGCAAGGACAAAGGAGAGAAAAGGGGCTTCCTCATAGAGGTCTGAACCCAGCACCAACGTAGGATTTCTCAGTGTCCAGTCCAACTTTAAAGAGGCCTGACCTTTTGTGGCTAATGAAGTGGCCCTCCAATTTTGGCTCAGAACTTACCCTGAGCATCTCCAGAATGGGAATTCTCTTGTTGTTCCTGTCCTTGTGCTAAGGACCAAATCAAATCAGTCCAAGTTTTTACCATCTTAGAAACAAAGTTCATGAAGTTTATTTCAGTTCTCACTTGGCATATAATTGCGAGATTTCTTTATAGTTTTTAAAAAAGAAAAATCACTCAAATGTATTTAGTTTAACTATGGGAAAAAATTAAGATAGCATTAAAAGCATACTTTCCTTGATGCCCTGTAGAAGAAAGCAGTTCCTTTTCCTTTCTGTGGTGGGGCTCGTCTGCCCACTTGACTTCTACCCATGTTTCCTTTTTTCTCAGTATTCTGCCTTGAGTCAAGTTGTCTAGGGCCAGTTCCTGTTCTGCCCTCTGTCACCCATTTTGGCTCTCTCCTGGTCACACACACGGCAGTCTCTCCAAAGTCTGGGCATTATACTCTCTTTAGTGTCAAACCTTCCTGTTCGCCCATGTTTCTGATTCCCTCCAGGACATTCGGATTCCTCATTCACACCCCTCCTGGTGGCAGGTTCCGGAGCGTGGTCTGCAAGTTGTTCTTTTCCAGTGCTCATGTTTCTAACGTCACAAGGTCTGTAATTTTGATTCTGGCAGGAATTAATATGCTCCTTGTTATAGTCCTAATTAGTTTTTCATCAAAATCACTGTTAGGGTCTGTTCATTCTTTTAGTCTGTTGAGGCTTTCTTCCCCCTCAGGTGACAAGCCAGAGTTGGTGGCAGAGGTATTCCAAAGAGGTTTTAGCTCTATTAAAGGCTCCATGGACATATCTTTCCCTCCATTCAATTAAGATTTTCCCCTAAAACTATCCCAGTAGGAGCTAGGTGTTTTGACAGAGCTCTCTGAATAATTCAACTTTTCAAGACCACTATAATGTCCTTCACACTTATGTACTTTCTGGGTTCTAGGCTTTGGAAAACATCCAGTTAACATTAGATAGATTACAGACCTGTCTTTGGAAGCCTCTTTATCACTTTCACAGATAGTAATTCCTGTGTAACATCAAAATGATTAAAATAGTGATAGAAAAAGCATATTTTAGATTCTACCAAGAGAAATTTGGCTCAAGACTTGCTTGTCTCTGGTTAGACAATAGAATTGGATGCCATTGGTCCAGTCAAATTTATAGTGACATATCCTTGTGGATAGAGTAGACTATGTAGGTAGACTAATGTTGTTAATGCTCTTTCTGGTCTTGTCAGTTCTAGATTCTTCTCTAAGGATCATTTCTTCTCCACGAATCATTACTTCCCTCAAATTGCTCATTGTTCTTATTAACTCCTGTGTAGCTCAGGACTAGGAACATGGGGAGGAATCCCAAGGAAGGGCCTCAGTAGGATGGAGAAGCTTCCCTCCGTGGGCTATTACTGGGTTCTCTCTGTCCATGAGGCTGGGCTCCTAAGAGACAAAGAGCAGTTGTAGATATGGAGGCTTTTGAGTCCAGGCTCTTATCTGTAATTGGTTATATCGGGTCAGAGTGAGAATCTGAAAGACTCACTCATTCTTCACATTTGAAGTTGGAGCACAGGAATTTCTGATAGTCTGTGGGAACCAGAGCCCTCCCGCCTCGTAATTAAGGGGCAGTAATTCCCTGGGTGGAGGGATCTACAAAGATGCTAACCTGTTTCTTTTCTCCAACTTCCAGAAAGCTTAACCATTTTCTTGGAGTGCTTGCTACCCAGGTTGAGAGTAAGTAGTTACAGTGGAGCTAATGTTTCTCTCTACTCTATCACCAAACTTAGTTTAAAATACAGCAAATCTACCAAAATAGCGTGTAAGTCATCACATGGAAGCCCAATGCTGGTGCTTGTTGCTGCAGCATTTTCCTGGCACATGTTTGGTGAGAGAGTGCTGGCATGCGCACAATTGAGAAGGCGTTTGTGGGGGTGCACACTTTTGACTTGTTAACACTGATGACTGTGTTTCAACAAATTCCAGCTCCACTCAGTACTGAAGCCTTTATTCAGTGTCTTCCGTGTGTCAGTCACTTGGGATGTAAGGATGACTAAGGCATGGTTGCAGCCATCCAAAGTTCCCAGAGTAGAGCATCAGCGCACAACCATGATAGCAGGGCCTTAAAGAGAAGATGGGAATCCGGCGCTAGGATGCTGCCCTTTCCCTCTGGCAGGTTGAAGATGAACTCGTCAGGGATCATTTGGTTGCAAAAAGCAGAAACATTCAGAGAAGCTCAAATGAGGGTTTACTGGAAAGGTGGAGGTGTCCCTCATCAGGACTGCTGAGTAGGGTCCAGCAAGGTGTGCTCTGGGCCAGGACTCCCGGCGGAAGGGTGCGCGGCACCAAAATTCAGCGGTGCTGGTGCTGGCATGCGGCTATAGAGGGCACTCTTCTCTCTTTTCTCACTTTCATATTTTA
Organism: Carollia perspicillata; assembly: GCA_004027735.1. Classification (NCBI taxonomy): domain Eukaryota; kingdom Metazoa; phylum Chordata; class Mammalia; order Chiroptera; family Phyllostomidae; genus Carollia; species Carollia perspicillata. The sequence goes on from PVKM010000681.1 coordinate 18,491, forward strand.
TTTTTAAGATATATTATTTTGAAATAATTTCAGAATTAGAGAAAAGTTGCAAGAATAATACAGATAACACTTCCACACCTGTTATCCAGATTCACGAGTTTTCGACATTTTGGCACATTTGTTTTATATCAGTTCATCTATTGTAGTGCTTTTTGAGTCATTTGAGAGTAGGTGTCATTCTCTGTGCCTTAATATTTTGATGTACATTTCCTAAGAGCAAAGATATTCTTTGGTGTAATCACAATGAAATTTTCAAATAATAGGACATTTAGCAGCAAAATAATTTTTAAATCTATAATTCATTTTCTAATTTTGTCAATTATTATCAATAAACCATCCTTTAGGGCATTATTATTTTTTTTTACCGTAAGTACAGGATGCAATCTAGGCTTATAAATTATATTTAATTGTCACAACTCTCTTTTTCTCTATTAATCGGAACAGTACTTTGGCTTTGCTTTCTTTTTCATTACATTGACATTTTGAAGCATGCAGACCAGTCATTTTACAGAATATTTCTCATCGGGTTTATCTGGTATTTCCTCATGATTAGGTTCAGGTTATGCATTCTTGGCCTGAATTCTACATAGACAATATTGTGTACTTCTCAGGGCAACATATCTGGAAATGCATGATGTCTGTCTCACTCTCGTTGTTGATGTTAATTTTGATAACCTCATCAAGGTATTGTCTGCTTTCTCTGCTGCACGGATACTCTTTTTATCCTTATAAGTGATCAACAGCCTGTGGGGAAACACTTTAAACGTGTAAATATCTTGCAACTCATCAAATTTGACCTCAAGATCTAACATTCATTGAAAGTTCTTGCTCACTGATGGTGAAAGGTGGGAATTTTTCAAGCTACCACTTCTTCCAAATTTATCTGTCAGAATCCTTTTGTAAGGAAGAGCCTTCTATTGTTCCTCATTTGTTTATTCTTCTATTTATCATCAACATGGATTCACAGACTTGTTCTTTTTTACAATGGGTTGTAATCTGTAATTTAGTCTGATGGTTAAATTATCAGACACTTCAAGTTGCTCCTATGTTTTTTGGACATGTCACCATCATCTTTTCTAAGCACTTTTTTTTTTTTTTTACTTTATGGAATAAGAGCACATCCCAAGCTCATCTTGTGTCTTCTCTGCCCTAGCCCTGTAATCATCCATTTCTCCAGGAAGCTCCCTGATTCCTTTTAGTGGGGAATGGTAGGTTACCAATTCATTGTTCTCTGATTTATCTTCTCTGTGTTTTGAAGAAAAAAAAGCAGATTTGTGTATGCTTTACTTTCTTCCTCACTTTTTACATTAAAAATAGCATATAGAACATGCCCTTTTGCATTTTTATTTTTCACTTAATACATGCTGGAAATCACTCGTACAGAGCAGTTCACATAGACCTTTTTTCTTGCTTGTTTTTTAATATTTACATAGTACTTCAGTGTCTGTATCTATCACAGTTTAATCAACCAATTACACACATACACACACATAGATCTTACATTTTAAAAATATTTTCTCTCAAAACTTAATTTATCTTTTGACTTTACTTATGGTGTTTTTATCCTAATTGAGCTGCCTTGTTCTAATTAGTCTGCCAAGAATGAGTGCCTTTTCCCCCTAAACCTCAAGGGTGCTGTACATGCCTATGTGGCTTGAGTCTCACTGAAGTTGGCTGCGGGAAGAGAAGCTGTAATTCCTAGAAACTGCGTGCCCCTCATGGGGAGTGGAGGCCACCAGAAGTCTGGTCACTCTTTTTGTCCCAGAGCAGCATGGGAATTTTGTTGGCTTGCCCTCTGGTGGTCAACCCCCTATACCTGAGACAGAGGCTCCAGTTGAGTTGCCCACTTCTGTTTGTTTTGGGATCTGTGATTGCTGGAGAAAGATGAGCTGGAATGCCTGGGTGTAGATGTGCTGGCCTCGATGAAGAGTCAATAGATCCTTAAAAGTCTTTATGCAGTGCAAGGTACATATGGACTCTTAAAATCAGTTATCATCATCATCATCATCATCATCATCATCATCATCTCCACTTTGGTAGAATCCTATCTGTGTATTTATGCTAACCACTCCCCTCCACCCCAACCCTTCCTCCCTCCCTCCCTGCCTCCTTCATGTGCATGTCCTTTTCTGTTTTTTCTTAAAAATATCCTAACTCGAGAATATTTTTATTGATTTTAGAGAGAGGAAGGGAGAGAGAAAGAGAAAGAGAGAGAAACATTGATGTGACACAGGTCACTTCCCATAAGCGCCCCGATTGATCAGGTATCGAACCCACAACCTAGGCCTGTGCCCCGACTGGAGATCAGACCCACAACCTTTTTGGTGTATGGGGCACACGACTTGTCTTGTTAAAAACAGATGAACTCTCTTTCTTCTTTTGCTCTCTTCCTGTCCTTTGCCGTTTTAATAAACCAGAAGGTGAGTTTAGACTCGAGTTTGAGGGGGGAAAAATCCCTTTATTTTTGGATAATTTGAAAAATTCAAAGTAGCTTAGCCAGGATGTACTGCTTCCTCCCATAACTCACATGATTATGCTAATTCAGAAGAAATGTGTTGATGCACTATTAAAAAGCATGATCTGTTTTTTGCTTCTGGGTAAAGAGGAGAGCAGCAGCCTTTAGTGGCCGTGTCAGTTTTGCCCATATTATTATGTGCAGATGTGCCAGCTGCCAGTAGGCATTTTCTCTCTGATAGCGCTAACCACTTAACCGTGGGTCAGCGAGGTGCAGCTCTCAGCCAATAGATCTAATTGCAATCCTTCTATGTTCCCTGTGATTGCAGGTTTCTCCGGCCCTATAAACAAATAGTAATCAACTAAACCTGTTACCTCTGAGTAGAGATGTCACGATATGAAATATTAACTGTTCAAAATACAGTAATGATGGTTTAAAACTGTATTTGTTTCTTGAAAATAAAGAAAAAAGATTAAAAATAAGAAGGGAAAAATCAGAAGCTCGAGAATTGGAATTCTGAAGGGCCCTCTGGCTCTTTTCCGTCTACATAATGAAAAATTGCATATGTATACGACATGTTTTATGTGGTCAGATACAGCGTAAATATTGTGTACATCTTTTGCTGGAGTAACAATGCATTAGCAGCATCACAAATAAGCTCAGCCTCAGCATCTACATTTTTATGACATTTTTATGTTAATGCACGTCAAACTTATGTTTTGTGATGTATCTAATCCACCCCAAATTAATCCATTTGTATTCCTATAATCCAATCAGCTCCTGCCTCTCCTACTAAAAAGTTAGATGCAAAGTCCAAGGCAGAAATATGGCGGTTAGTCTAGGCCCAGGGAGACTTAGCTTTTAGAAGATGCTTTTCCTTTCTGGCACATGGAGGCAGTATGAGTTTAGGTGGGTAGTTCTGGTAGGGGCAGTGATAGAAGAGGGAGAGATGGGGAAGGAATCCTATTGATTGAAGCCACCAGTGTTGATAATACAATTTAATGTCTTTGTATACTTAATTTTATTATTTTCTTTTATGTTATCTGGGTAACTTTTCCATTTATTCCAGTTTATGTGATCTCTGCCATGTTTGTAATCGCAGTGCCAGGATTCTCCCAGGTGTTTCCTGTATACTCTGTCTTGTGCTGAGCCTTTATTGAGCATCTGCTACGCAATTGTGTAAACTGTTCACTGAGCATCTCTGGTATAGAATGTGGATGCCTGAGCTGGGGGCCAGCTTTCACCCAGAAGTTCTGTTTTGCCTACATCAGCCCACTGAAAATGGCATACCCACCAGAACTTGTTTGTTAATGTTGGGTCACGAGTGCTCCTTCTTGGTTTTTCTGAGGCTGGTCCAGAGATGGAGGAATTCCTCCAGGAAACTGACAAGGGCTGTTTAGTGTCGAAGAAGAAACGTGAAATCAAAATGTCTTGAGTCCAGATAAAATAGCATGTTGGTGAAGAGTCTATGCTTTTCCCTGATATGCTAAACTTTCAAAACACTATCTTAGAGTTCAAATCCCTACCCTGACACTTACCAAAATAACTACACCGGGTCTTGGTTGTCTTCTTCATTTTTTACTTTATTTTATTTACTTATTTGTATTGTTGTTTAAGTACAGTTGTCTCCACTTCCCCCTCACAACTCCCCTCCACCCCAGCCACAATGCATCTCATAAGGTTGCTGAGAAATACTGAGCTGAGGTATGTAAAATAGTGACCAGCACCTAGGAAGAGCTTAATCTTTGACATTGTTATTCATAGAATTTCTGACATTTGGAACTATGAGAACTCTTCAGGCCACACTTTAAAATTTTTCAGATGAAAAGAACTGTAATACCGAAGCCCAGAGGACTGGCTAAATGCCTTACTCACAATCGCACAGCTATGTGGGCATAACAAGGATAAGAATCCAGCTCTCCAGAATCACAGTCCAGAGACTAATGAATTTGCTGTTACCTTTCTTGCCAAGGAGACACATTTAAGGAATGATGTAAAAAGTCTCTGTCTTTGTGATTGCTTGAAAGCCTGTAGCTCAGTAAGGTGCTTACTGGGTGCTCTTTAACTTGGTTGATCTTGAGACAAAAGAGCGTGTCCCCTGGCAGACTGTGCTGATGGACTTCAGGACCAAAGCCAGCTGGTTTGAGCTCCCCAGTCCAAGTCTCCATCCTGAAAAACCCCTCTCCTGAGGCCTTCTGCCAACTGCCCCATCCCTACTGATTTTCAAGGATGAGTCAGCAGACATTTTCCTGGGGTTGCCTGTCTGGGAGGAGTCCAGGACCTGCCAGGAAATAAAAGCTAGAATTCACCATCTTTTCTTTTTTTAGAGCTGGATCTATACAACTCCAAACACCTGGCCAGAGTTTGTCCAGGCCAAGGAGGGAAAGGAACAAGGCCTTAATTGAGACTGAGAACCAAAGACTGGGATTTTTTTTCCTTTTTGTTCTATAATTTTGGCTTCCTGTAGAAATGGCCTCCATCTAAGTGAGATTCTTTTTGTCTTCACTTCCCTCCATTCCTTGGTTCACCTCATGTCTTGGCCTATGGAGCTATAGGGTTGCTTTGACTCTGGAACTTGTAGGAAAGAAACTCCTGCCAACTAGGATCACGGAACAGGACTTTCTTGAACTCTCTGTTATGATTCAAGATTGGAATCTTCTGTCAATTCGGATTTGACTCAAATGGGTCCATGTGGCTGATGTTCAGGGGGGCATTGTCAGTTATGCACATGAGAGGAGAAAAAATGACGGTGGTGGTGGCAGCAGTGGTGTGTGTGTGTATGTGTGTACATAGGTGGGGGTGGGCTCAACAGGATGGAATTCACTTGAAAATCTGCAGTGGGCTCTTTTCTCCTTCAACATTGATGCTGGGTAATTAGCAGAATGCGCACAGGGTTTTATCCATATTCATGTGCCCTTTCCCACAAGCATAAACAATCCAGTCTCTATTATTTCCTTGCGTGTGTGGCTCCCCCCTCTCCCTGCCACCTGCAGAGCCCTGTGCTGCTCAGTGCACATCATTCTGGCTCTGGTTGGGAGTATGAGGGGGGCTCCCCTGGCCTGGGTGTGGGCACTGGTAGAGGACTCCACAGAGAGCACAGGGGTGCCTCAGCAACATAGGATCTGCAGCAGGCTAAAAACTTTAACAAAGAGTACTCAAAGTTATGATCACATGCGATCCTTATGAGGATCCTGAGTGGTAGGTAGGGTAGCATAATTCTGTGTGACAAAGGAGAAAACGAGGTACAAAGATGGGGATATTCATGCCTTTGCTCCTCCAGATCATTCCCCATGCTGCTTTGCCTGGCTCTTTGCCCTGGTCGACAAAGGACCCATCATCCAATCTCCATTGTCTTCTGGTTGTGACATGAAGTTAGAAGGCACCAGGACACAGAGGCTGGGATTTATTCCTGCCTGAGTGGTTGGTAGTGCCCATACCCCTCTATGGCGACATTGCTTTTGGTGGCTTTTTTCCACATCCACACTCTCTACTTTCTTCTTGCCCCATTTGGACCTACAATGTTAAAGACTCCCTGCTGATGCTGCCCCCTTTGCTGTTCCTTGTTGGGTTCCTTATCCTCCTTTCATCTTTGTAAAAAGCACTTTCATGCATTCTTTGTTATTAAGCTCTTTGAGTGAGCAGCTGATGCCTGCTGGGACCCATAGGATGAGTATCTTGCCAGTGACTCCACAGTGAGTAGGTAGAGCCCAGCATTTGTCCTTGCTCACCTGGACTGTTTTATTAGGCCATGATGTTCCATCACTGCATCACTAGTGTCCTCTTTTTTCCCCTACTCAGTGAGTAGTGAAACCAACAGCAAATAAGAGATCTGGATCCTGATCTGTTTTTCCTGTCCTTATGAACACTGGTTTTCTTGGATGCACTTTCTTTGTAGAAGTAGTAGCCCAGGCATGGGGATACACAGTGCCCAGGAAATCAGAGAAACCTAGATTTTTTATGTGCCTCTTGTGCTATCTGAGGAAGAATCACATTCACGAGTGCATTCACTACAAGGAGATGTAGGTGGTGGTATACAGTGAGAAGTGGTAGATGACAATCCCGCTCATTCACTTTCATTCCTGATCTCTCCATGAGCCTGTAGATTTGCTAACCCCTCTGAATTCAGTGTTTGTGAGGTGTGAGCAGTGTTCTTTCCTCTTTCAAGACATGAAAGAAAACTGCTCGAACATTTTACCCCATGATGCAACAGTGTAAGATAGTTCTCTGCAATATTCACTGGATTCAATAATACCTGGCTTTTCCTTCTCTCACCTGGTGCACATGTGGAGACAGGCAAACCACATGATTAGAGGGTCTCCCAGTGCAAAGGGCAGAAGCAAACTGCATTATGCTCTGTGTTTTTGCTTTCCTTGAGAGGAAGTCTAATATAGAGCTGCGCATCATTTACATTCCAGTTTTATAATTACTAACGGCCTGCTTGCTATAAACCCGGCACATGACAGGTCCTAGAAGTCCTAGAAGGAACAGTGACGGAGCATACGGCATAGTGTTTGCCTTCAGAAGACTGATACATTTATTAGGGAAGTGAGATCCACCTGGCAAAAAAGCCAGGCAACTGTTAAAGATAGTTTATGTGAAAGTGCTAAAGTAAGCAATTGCTGCATATCCTACCTGGTTGTAATGTGAGGAAGGTGGTTGTGAGGTGCTGGGGCAAGTCTCCTGAAAAAGCTGTTAGAAGGACTGGGCACCGCTGGTCATTGAATCTGATATGACCACAGATCTCTCTCCTGTGGGCTCAGGGTTACTTTCCTGGAAAGGACACACACGTGTCCCGAGTTTGCAGGCATGGTGTGGTTTTATCTCTATAGTCCCACTATTGACCAAACTGCTGCAGCATCCTTTGGCTTGGGGAGTTTGTCCTCTCTGTTCTTACCTGACAGAGAAAAGTAGATGGTGACGAGGTGCTTCTCAGTGGTGGGTGAAGGATTTCCATGGACGGTCATTTATATCCAGACACTTGGTTACTGAGTTTATTCTTCCCCTCATACCCCAAAGGCAGAGAGTAGCTGGAAAAAAATCACTAAGAAGCCCTTAACCTTGTAACATACAGTTTTTGCTAAAAATATATATTAATAATATATTATTGAGCGAGCATAGATGAAGAAGGCCAGGGAGGGAGGAAGCAATAAGAGTGTGAGCAAGGTCAGTGCTCTTTGCCCGCAGACTCTACAATCAATAAGATCTGGTCAATAACTGCTTTATTACTGCACTACCACCCGGAGCAAAATCATTTTTAAATTAAGAATATATTTTGCAAAACTGAATTAACAATATTGAATATTTTGCTCTTTGATATGACTAGCCTTCAAAATCAAATTATTAAGTATGGAAAATGCTTACCGGGTAAAGTTTTTCTTTCTTCTTCTCCCTCCTCACTTATCCAGCCACATTCCCTCTTTCTCTCGTGTTCAACTCCACCCCTCCACACTGCACCCCCTCCCCCGTCCCCACACTGGCCTCCACCCCACAGCTTGGGAAGGAAACAACAGCATATTTTTAGGGTTTCTCTCACAAATGTGGATGTAAATTAGTATTGAATCCAGAACATGAAAATTAGAAAAGGAAGATACATTTGCTTGAGTCCAACAAAACTGTGCATTTCCTCTGAGAGAAAGGACCAAGTAGAGAAAATTGGGAATTTTCCACTTGGGTAAAACTGATGCCAAAAAATCAACCTTTGGACTTTTATAAGTTTTGGCAAGCTATAAAATCTCACGATTCCTCTCCCTACACCCCCCACCCTTGGTTACCCTGGCTCCATCCCCTGTTCTCTTCTCTCCTCCTCTCTCCACAGATGGAGGGGACAGAGGACACTCTTACATGACTCATGTAGTACAACTTTAAAGCATCCATAAGGCCATATCCCCCAAAAGTATAAGAAGTATTCTGAGTAACTCTGTTATGCAAACTGAGTCGTGAAGGCACATGTAGACCTTGGCTCTGGGACATGTTATTGATATTATTAGAATTGATTTTACAGCATCTTTCTTTGTAAAAACATGAGATTTTGGTGCTCACATTTTCAAAAATTATAATAAGCTCCTCTCATCCCTTTTGTTTTCTTGAGCCACTTCTCACTGTTAACCATTAGTGATTATAAACTCCTCCATGTAATTCATAGTTTATTGGGTTTCATTTATATAAAATAACAACAAACAATGGAGGGAGGACATTTTACTGCTCAGGATTGCTCATGGTGCAAAAACCCATTAATTTTTCAGTAAAAGGATAATGTTGTCAGGCCATGCAATAGCGTGTTTACTCCTTATGTATGTCATTTGACTGATTTGTACTCTTTAAAAAGGGTCATTTGTTCAGAGTATTGGTGCTTACCATTGAGGGAAACAAAGGAAGGGAGGGAGGAAGAAAGGGAGGGAGAAAGACTGCTAATAAAACAAGGAAGGGAACTTGCATTTATTTAGTGGTTTCTGTGTGCATTAGTGGCTTCAAAAAGGTGGATATTATTGTCTTATTACATAGGAGCTCAGGTGGCTTAAGTCACTTACCTAGGTGCAGCAGGTGGTAAGTGGCAGTGGGGGAAGTCAACCTCGAGTTAGTCTGACTTTAAATTCTATACTCTTTCTGTCACTCATGCTACCTTTGTAATGTAGAACATTTTTGAATCTGATTACCCAGCGAATGATTTTGGTCAAACTTAGAATACCACAGCTACTTAATCATTGAGTCCTAACATTTCACACAGGCTATAGATCCTTTTGAGAAACTCATGCAAGTTATGGCCCTTCCAAAGAAAATGCACATATACATAAAATAATTTCAGAGAGTTCATGGGCCTTTTGAAGCACATGATGGCCTTCAGTTAAGGACCCCCTGGGCAAAGTGCCCTAAAGGAAAGTTTTGTTTTCCCTTTTTAGGAAACCCTGAGGATTCACTATTTGAGCCCCTTTTTGGCATCAGGTCTTTTGGAAAGATAGTCCAGGCCTAAGATTGTAGTAAAAGTAGAGGCTGAGGCATTGAACTATCTTTGGCTCTGCACTTCTGTCGTTGGCTTGTCAAGAGGACTTGCTTGGTGTTTGTGTGTCACAGCGGTTTGTGAGGGGCCTTCAAGTGCCCAGCTTTGGTTTATTCACACTAATTTTCTACATCCCAGAAAAGGCCACAGAGCATCCAGTGGTAACTGTCCACCTATTGTTAAATTTATTCTCCTTGTGTTTTATGTCTCTGAAAAATTTAAGTGTATTTTTTCACCTTTTTAAATTTCTGTTGGATAAACATTGCCGAGCTTCTACAACGTGCCAAATGTGGTGCCAAGCTCTGGGGGAAGAGGAAGGAGATGGCAGTCTCCTGTTAGCTTGCTGACATTTTCGTTCATGTTGACTCAATCCCAGTGTTGGATTATTGATCACGAAAGGCTTGAAAGAGACACAGAGAATCCACGTTAACAAAACTCCCAGCATATCTGGTCCAGCTTAATGCTCACTTCCTGACCTAAACAATCTCCCAGAACCAGAATCTTCCCTTCTGGTACTGTTATTATGATTTAGGCTTGACACCGTTATGATCTGTTTAGTTCAACATGAATGTATGGAGATCTTATATGTGTCAGACACTGCACTTGGTGTTGGAAGACACAAAAGGAGAAGACCCTGAGGATGAGTTTGTCCTAGGGCAATCAGACCACCACATTCTTCCAAGGAAAAGATTATGGGATGGTCAGGAGAGGCCAATGAAACTTCAGTGCCTTATGAGAGAAACCAGCACCTGGGATTTTTCAGCTAGATTTGTGTTGTCCTTAGGTAGCTTCAGGGCCTCTCAAGAAAGCACTTTAGGATGAGCCTCATGAGACCATTTTTATTTTCTTTGGTTTCATATAGGCAATCTAGTAGAATAAGGATATTTTTTAAATGTGTAGAACAAAGACAAGATTATTGGGAAAGGCATCTTAACCTAGTGTTTCTAAAGTCACTAGACAGTTTCATCGTCAAGTGGTGTGTATTCTCACCTCCATCAAGGTGGAGGAAGGGTAGTCTTTGACTCAATATAGGAAGCTATTGGATTATTGGGTCCCCCTTGCCATCTGTTTTTCTAAGAAGCATTTGAAAATTACTATGTATTCTCTGTAGTACAAATGTAGGCAATAGTACAAATGTAGTACAAATGTAGGCAAGATATTTGTGCATTGCTACCTTTGCTAACTCCATCTCAATGGTTATATTTTCAGAATAAAAAATGAAGTTTTTTTTTAATATGTAGTTTTACCTTACTTTTGGAAAATTCCCCAACTGAAAAGAATTGACATGCTGGTAACTTAATTACCCAGGCCTGCCCCCTCTTTCTGAGTTCTGACCCTCGGAAAACCATCACATGGCAGAGCAGCTAATGTAGCTTGTAGGGTACAGGATTAAAGATTTTCTGTATCCACAGGGGAAGGCCGAGTCCTGGGAGGGATTCAGAGATCCATAAGAAGGTGGTATTGGAAACCACTTGTCACAGAACAGAAATAATTCAGAATTAGAGTGCAACTATTGGTTCTCCCAGGTACCTATGCAGGTAAATTTGGAAGCTGTGTTTAGGGAGAAAAGATTTGAGTGCTAGATTCTACAGAACCAGTTCTGGGCCCCAGACCAAATCCTATACCACCCACAAAGAGTGTTCTACCCATCGAAGCAAACACATACCTCCATCCTCTGATTTTCACAGAACTTACCACTCATCTTAGCACTTACTCACATGCCAGCCTTTCCTGTTATTTAAGGGCTCCAAGCACATGTGCCTTGACTCATTAGAAAGAATATAAGAAGATGCAGGTATAATAACTCTTGTATGTAGTTCCTACATTTAGGTGTACGTACTTAGCTGATGCTGCATTAGTGTTTATAGAATTTTGCATTGAATGGAATCAATATGACACCATTCATTCTAGTTTTCTCTGGTTTTGTCACCATCACATTCTGCCCTGATATTTTGCTTTTCTTGTGTCCTAGTCAAACTCCTGTTACTTCACCAGGGTGACAGTTTATAAGCCCTTTCCTCCTTCTGGACTTCGGAAGAACCCCGGGTCTTATGGCCATTTGTTGGCCTTTTTATAAAGAATCTTCCCTTTAATATTTTCTCTCAATTTCTTTTTAAATTGAAAAATGCTTGAAGGTGCTTAACCTAATTTAGACCCATGCCCGCTGATTTGCCAATCCTTCAGTCTATCCAGGGAATGGGGATGGACTGTCTCCACAGATCTAGAATGTCCTAAGCCTAGTGAGGTTCTCCCTGATCTTCTGAAGCAGGGAGAGTGGATCACAGTGAGCTTGATGTCAGATCAAGGGAAGCAGACCCATAAATCCCACTGTGACCTGCCCTGATGCCCATCAGTTTGACGTAGCTGCTGTTCTCTCCCTGTGGGGCCCCAGTGTTCTGATGCAAGTCCTGGCTGCAGTGAGTGACAGGTGCGACCAACGGCCGCATGAGTTATTTCCTTTGGAAACCACAGCTGTGGCTGAGGCCAACGGATGGCAACGGTGCCACTGGGCTCTCTGGGAGCAATCCGCTTGGCTGTCTTCAGCCTCAGGAAGGGCTTTTAAACTTGATGAAAATAACCTAAGGCTGGGTTTTGGTGGTGACTGCAAGTGTTCTAGAGATGGGAAGTACCCAGGAGGGGGAATAGATTAAGACTTAGGAGCCAAGATTTTGTAATAAGACAGGCTGGGTTTAGATCCAAGTTCTTTTACCTTCCAGCTTTTACATTGGGAGATATATATATATATATATATATATATATATATATATATATATATATATATTTAAAACCTTTCTGATTCTCAGTTGTCTACTAAATAGAGAAGGGGCAATGTCTAGTTTTTATGTTTATTGTAAGAATTGATTGTACAGTGCCTGACACATTTGATGTTCAATAAATTTTAGCTATTATTGTTATTACCAAAGGGCAAAAGGTGGGAAGAGATAGGCACCTTTTCCAGGAGCTCACAGCTTTCTTCAGCCAAAGGAGTAGCCTGTTTCCCTGTCTAGGTGATGGGAATGATGATAGTACCTGCATCATCACTTCATTGTGAGAATCAGGTATAAAGCACTCAGAACAACATCTAGCACACAGCCAATACCATAGTATTAGCTTTCATTAGTTTTGTTATTATGATCATTCTTTTATTTATTAAGGTTCTTTGGTGTCATCTTAGGATGTTGCCAGTGAGTTGCCTTATGTTGATGTTGAACTGGAATTTGATCAGCCATACTAAAGTAGAAGAAGTAGCAACAGCTGTTCTAGCTTGATATTTGAAATACTTTATTCTAGAATTAATTTCTCACATGGAAGAAAAAGAGGAAGATCCCAGAGCTTTCCACAGCAGTAGAACATGGTGTATTTCACTGTGTGGCCCTATTTTCATTTATTGATCTTTAGGAGCTGGAGCTAGTCCCTCTCTGTTCCCTTCATTGGGACTGTTCCCTCATCTTAAGCTACTACCCACAGAGTCACCTGCCATAAGAACGTGTTCTTGAAACGGGTGCGTCAAGCCTAAGAGGGCGTGCTGGCTGAGTGATTTGAGCCATAGGTTTAATAGCTTAAATGGTTCTCTTTTCTCTTGTTTAGCATTCAGTTTTACTTTTTTGGTATCATATAACATTAATCAAGAGACAAGCATGTGTTCAAAAGAAATGAAATACCATAAAGCTCCAGCCTGAGAAATGAACACACCTTGGAATGCATGATGGAACCATTTCTGAATAATTAGTAGGTTCATACTCTCCATGTTCCATGCAGTGTTCCTTTCCTACATGGGCAGGTTTCTGTCTATGTTTATCCTTTTCATGCTCTGCTTCAATATGTTTTCTGGATTGTGTTCCATGTCCCTGAGGCATGCAGTCCAGGGGAAGGAGCCAGAGCTGCTTCTCAGCCTGGCTTAGAGAGGATGCTATAGTTTACTTTAAACATTAACCACCCAATGGTACAGTAATTTATTTTTGGATTTTAGTGCAATGGTTGTTTTATACTATCTTTTTGATAATGTGGACAATTCTTTATTTTTTTCCTGGATTTCTGTGGAGATACAGAGTAACTTTTGAGAGCTGAAGAAGATATATTGCTGATAACAGATGAGGGATGGGCAACATCTCAAAGGGCCGGCACCCTAAAAGAGTGAGTTGGCAATACAGCCATGTTGGTGATAATGTGTTCTTTGACTCCTAAGGATAGATTCTCTATCCTTGGTGACAAGTCCAAGTCAAAGGCAATACAGAGTTTGTAATGAAGTCTTAGGAATATCCACTTCCAAAGCTGGGGTGTGAAATGTGGAGACACTACCTCTTACAACATTCAAGGGCTGGAGTGAGGCCGGCTCAATAAGTGTGAGGCAGGTTCTAAGACAGGTAGAGAAAGATGGGTAGGAGGGATTTGGACCCCGATGGTGAGGCACAAGACAGAGGAATTTCATTTTGTGCATCCCTGGGCCTGGTATGTGGGCACAGTGGTTGTATAAATGCATTTGTAGTGTGAATAATGAAGCTCATAAGGGGCACACGGTCAAAAAGCTTGCAGAGGATAAACTCTTCCACTGAGGAAGTAATCCCTCCTCTAAAATGAATTGTAAATGCCCAGGACAAGTGGGAGCTCAGTCAGATTGCCCAGTTTAACCCTCTGCTTCAGAGTGGGCTTCACAAAGGAGAGCCGATATCATGTTCTATTTTCCATCTCTCAAGGAGACACCTTGTAAAGATTCCCTTAAGGCTCATGGCTGGGAAGTTTTTCCTGTAGTGTGAACCATATTCTTCTTGCTGTATCTTCAGCTTATATCCTCCTTAAGCTGCCCTCATTCATTTCTCCTGGACCACTTTATCTTCTCTTTTGTAAGGTCACTACTAATGACTTTAGTTCTTTTCCAAGGAGATGATTTCTCCTAAACCTTGTTTCTTTTTTTTTTTTTTTTGAGTCTCTCCATACCCACATAGGTATTTTTGTGGCTAGAAGGAGAGTCCTTCTGGGATGGTATTTTTACCCCCGGGTGGATCTGTGCTGTGAATAACCTGAGCCATTCTGGAACCATCCCCAGACCAGGCAGGTGGCAGCCCCATTTGCTCTTTCCTAAGCGCCAAGGCAGAGAAGCTACTCTGGCTCCTTCTCTCTGGACCGCATGCCTCCGGAACACGAAACTCAGTCACAGACACCATATTTAAACAGAGCAGGGAAAGGATGAAAATAGACAAAAACCTGTCCATATGGGCCAGCAAAGCTGCATTTCCAATATGCTGTTATCAAGACCCTGCTGAGATCCATATAGCATACAGAGCTCCATCAGGGCAGAACCTGGATGGAAGGCAGCCCAGCCCTCCATGGGTTCATTCCTGGACATGGTGTGCCAGGCCTGTGAAAGGGGCAAGGTCAGGGGCAGAATGAGCCAGGCTCTCTCTCTAGAACATAGGGAAGTATGGCTTAACTCAAATGATGAGAAACAATACAGAGGTCATAGGATTAAGCACTGGGCTTTATGGGTGAGAGCAATAGTTTCAAAGTTTCCAAGCTGAGGAATTCTTCAGATAAAATTTTGAAAGTTTAACATGCAAAACATGTCAAAGAATGAACCATGTGTCTTTTCCTGTGGTCCTAGAGTTGTGGCCTGGGCTCAAGTCTGAGGACAAAATGCAACCATAGGCACCAACCTCTCCTTAGTGTTTCCAGGGAGGCGCTGCTCAGAGCGTGAGCCTGGCCTCTCTACCTCCCAGTGTAAGAGCCAGGAGAGCAGGGGTGGCTGTGGGGAAGGGTAGTGTGCACCAAGTTCCCTCTCTCCACCCCTGAGAGCTAGAGAAGATGGGTTGTGCCTTTGTGCATAGGTCCCCTGGCTGTCCAGGGGTGTCTGATGGCAGTAGGAGGTACTAACTTCTAGAGAATGCCACATGGAAGAAGTATGGTTGCTATTAGTCAGAAAATGTGGGGGCTGTTTGGGATCTATACCGTGTCAAGGGGAAGGTTGATGCCCTCATCCAACCTCAGTTAGCCCAGAGATGATGAGTTAGATAACAGTTGTGAACAACAAGGAGGTGACTGTTATTTCAGCCACATTGGGAGTAGACTGCCCTTTTCCTTCTTTACTTCCCCACACTGGAGGTGATGGCACCTAGAAGAGGATGGGCTTGGACATGTTTCTAACGGCCAAACCAGACCTCTCTCTGCTCTCTACTCTTGGAGTTGAGCTCCGGTCTAGTCCTGGAGGGAAGGGGAGGGGAGTTTTAAATCATATATGGGAATGAAGTTGTACAAGGGACAGAGGTAGTCCCTAGGAAAACAGGTAAGGAGGAAAATATGGAGGTAGTTAGAGGAGACAGCCTTGGGAAAGGGAGGTTCTGGGGCTGGGTAGGAAGGGAGAACCCCGAGAGTCACTTTCCCCATGTTTCCAGCAGGAGCTAAGGCTGTCACTGACTTCAGGTGAATCCACCTCAGTTTGCCCTGATTGAAGTAGCTCACAGGGCACACTGGAGGCCACTGCTTATGTTCAATGGACCCTCCTGTGGACTGGCAGGAAGCCCTGGTCCTCCATTTAACTGTGGTCAGAGTTTCAGGCTTACTTACATTGAACAGGGGTCAGTTCCATTTCAATTCAGTTCAGTTCCAATTCCAGACTCAAGTCACATTTCTTGCATGCCTATTCTATATTTGATTCTGTGTTAGGTTCATTCATCAAGAATGAGGAAAAGTGAAGAGGATAAGCCACATCTACTCTTGGCAGAATATCTTTGTTGATATTACTATCTTGACTCATTTCCTTCTTGCCCAATCCTACCCACGACCACATACATATTCTGCTCCTCCAAGAAACCCTTCCACGACATTAGCCATGGGTCTCTAACCCTTTTCCAGCTTCCTAATGATCGGTATTGCTCAATGCAGCCCCTCAGTGTGGTGTAGCTCATCTCATGTTGACAATCATATGAAATCAGCTCAAGGACAACAAAGGCATGCTGCCAAGAGTAGATGTGCTGTGTCCTGCGGTCTGTGAAGGTCTCAGCCTCTTGGTAAGTTCTGCTTTAAGTGCACTTTAGAGGGTTTCTGATGCTAGAGATCCCCCTTACTGTAGCTGTGGCTTTGAGAAGCTTGGGAGGTGGTGGTGCCCATTTAGGATCCTCCACAAAAGGGGCAGCGGGCAAAACCCTGGCCCAAGCCTGACTCAGAACTCCAGGAGCATGTGCTCTACAAGAGAGGAAATGGAAGTTTCCACTTCTTAAGGCCTGGGCCTGGTCAACCGGCTCAGTGTCACTTATGCCGTGTTCTTTTTTGTTTTTTATTCCTTTTTATTGAATTTATTGGGTGACACACTGGTGAACAAAATTATACAGGTTTCAGGTGTGCAATTCCACAAGTATTGTGTGTGTGTTCACCAGCCCAAGTCTCCTTCCATCACTACTTATCCCGCCTATTCCCTCTTCTGCCCCCTCCACCCTTCCCTCCGACAGTCACCACGTTGTTGTCCGTGTCCATGAGTTTTTCCTTTTTTCCTGAATCCTTCACCCCCCCCCCAGCCCCCCAATGCCCCCGCCCACCCCTCAGCTGCAGCCTGCTCTCTGTCTACAAGTTTGTCTCTATTTTGCTTGTTAGTTCATTTTGTTCATTAATTGTACGTATGGGTGAAATCATGGTATTTGTCTTTCTCTGACTGGCTTATTTCACTTAGCATAATGCTCCCCAGGTCCATCCATACTGTCACAAAGGGAAGATTTTTTTCTTTTTTATGACTTTTACCATATTCTGTTGGTCAATTTGGGCCACAGACCCTTCCAGTTTCAGAGCGGATGGGGTTAGATTTTACCTCTCAGTGGGAGGAGTAGTAAAGATTTGTGGCCATCTTTAACCTACCATGCCTCGATGAAAATTAAATTACATTCAGTAGCTCATTATGTAAACAGAGAATGTGGGGACTTATGACTCTTTGTGGTCTCCTCTTTAAACCTACACTCTCTTCATAGGCCTTTGGAGTTATAACCTGAACTTGGATGCTCTAATAGTAGCTGTTTGGAGTGTGAGAATAACAGAAAAGACAGTACTATATATTTAATGGTATTTTCCTCTAGATATTGTTTCAGCTGGGGACTTATTCTACCCGGTTGATACAGCCTCCCTTTGGGTCAGTGCTCTGGATGTCCTGAAGGCATATATTAGCACAGGTTGTGGGAGCATCTGAAAGCTGCCCCCGCTGCCTGGCAGCCGATCTCCATGCTGGGGAAAGGGATCTTCTGGGACACTCTGGGAGTTTTTCATCTATTCTCTCCATTTAACCATACCAGGAGGGTTGTGTCTCACTTTTCAGCCCAGAGCAGAGGATTTTATCAATAGAGTCATGCCCCTTTTTTTTTTTGTTTGAGGTCTGAGCAGGTCTTATCTGAGAACAAGCAGGTGTTTGTAGAAATGTGACTTTGAGCTCCGGATACTGACCTGCTCTTTTGTTCTGGTGACTCATTTTTCCTTGACTGGAGTGGGTTTCTATTTATGATACGGCTGCAAGGCCACCGTGACCAGTCTGGATATCGTCATCGAATATGTAGGCATTTCCCTCACCAAAGGCAGAGAAATTACTGGGTGCATTTGATAATTCCTGCCAGAGGTGTAGCTGTCCCTTGTGACCCCCAGGTCTGCCTACAGAAAAGGGCAAACACATACAGTGTGCTTGTGTCGCACTCATTCGTTAAAGAAGGTTGTCTGTAGCAAGACAGGAGGTGTCTTGTTTCAATGGACCTTTTATTCTCAGGTGGGGAAATAGAGTTTAATTTATCCTGTGAAGATAGTAGGTATTTCTGAAAATGTTTGGATAATAAAAAAATAATTTGGAATGGAGAACCTTGGAATTTAAGCTGGAATTCTACACTTTATCCTATTTCCATTTTCCTAGTCCCTGGACCCCTACACAGAGCTAATGGTTCACTCTCTAGGGACTCCAGGTCCTACAAAGTGTGAATTCAAGTTCCCAGAAATAGGAAGTATTTATATCTATAAACCAGGTTCAACATAGATATTTCAATAGTACAAGTGTCTGTATAAACCATTTGACAAAAATTGTATTTTGGAGTAATTTTCTAGAAATCTCTTACTGATAGTAATGCTATCGTAAAATCAGCATCAGTCTGGTCTTTGAAACCACTAGAAATAGGCCCAGTAACTTGGAAGCCACTACAATTGTAGGTAGAAGATCATACCCTATTAGAGGCCAAATGTATTTCAGGTTTTTCCACATGGTTTTTATCTCCTCAGGCCATGTGACTCTGTACCTTACTCAGAGTGTCAGGATCCATAGGGGAATTTTCCAACCTGAGTACTTCTGTGATGGTGGGAAAAAAATGGACACTCAAGGGTTGGACGGCAATGAACGAATGTACGTCGGCAGGACGGACTGGCGGTTCTAGGGGGACATTGCATGGTGTGGGTGTTTCTACTGAAGTGTCTTTCTTCTCATACTATCCTCCCACTTCTACCCAGTTGACATAGCCTCCCTTTGGGTCAGTGCTCCGGATGTTCTGAATCCATAGATTAGCATAGTGAGAAGTATTCTTCTCACTTCTCATAGTATCCTTGAAAGAGAGGGGTGCCACTTGTATTTAGATCAGTGGCAATATAAAAATATTTTAAAAGGGTTTCTTCATAGTCATACAAGATGTGACGTAGTTTATCGAATGCTTTCTTTGGAGCTCTTTTGGGCTATTTTCGTTCATTATGTATCTAGTTTTGTTGGAGAGATGGTATACCCTTCACTCGACCTCCTAGCATCCTCCCCAGTGTTTCACTTGCCTAAAGTTACAGAAAATCACTCCCTAAATTCCTTCCCCAAAAAGGAACAGTGTACAGGATGCTCTCCATTGCACTACAGCAGTGTAGGGGAGCAGGGAAGCCACATTCATTAGGAAACACTGGGATTCTCAATAGAGTACAGTGTTGAACAGAGAGCCAACCCCCACTCCAGCAATCACTTGAAGCAGAATGAGCTTCTTTGAAATATAAGTGGCCCTGTAAAAACACAAGCAGATTCTGCAATATCTATTTAGGGCATCCGGGAATGCCACATAATAGGAACTTGAGCACACCTGATGGTAACCATATGGCAGGTTCTGATGACTGACAATAGGTAGAGGCTGCAGTAATTAATGAAAATGAGATGCCATTTGTGGCCCCCACAGTGAGAAGATGGAGAAGAAGCCAGTCTATTCACAAAGGCTGCAATGTGCCCAGCGTGTGTTTCTAGACCAGGACTGTCTGGGTTCTTGTCTTTGGGTGTGCACAGGTGTGAGAGATGACACAGTGGGAGGGAGGGCTTGGTTCAGGCCAGAGAACTACCATCATTCTTGGGGCTGCAGGTGGAACATGAGTTTGCAGATCATCCTGGCTGATCGTCCATCACTAGCCCTCTGTATCTTGCTGGCATTTTACTTTGTTGGCCTGGTGGGCATACAAAACCTCATTGTTTGAGGGTGAGGGTTTGCTGGGTATAATTTTGCCATTTCTGGATTTCAGGGCCCAGTGACTCTGCTAACTCTCTTGGGGGTGACTGTGCTTCCTGTCTTGAGCTGTGCTCTGGGTCTGGGCATACCAAGGTTTGGCTAGCTTCTAGCAAAGGTGAAGGAGGGAGGCCGTGCTTCATTGTTTTATTACTTCTTTCTTGAATGTGGACTGGAGTGGAGGATGGGAGCAGGCCAGACAAGTAGGCCACAGAGAGATTCCAGAGAGACTGATTGATCTTGTCAAAAAGAATAAAGGTATCCAGTCCTCAGCACCCCCCTTCAGCACATGGGCATGTGGGATTGAGGCGGTCACTGTGAAGTCTTGCGGTTAGGCGTTCCAAAAAGAAGTTTCTTCATGATTCCTGATTGCTTAGGACAGATATAAGCAATACCAGCTGGGGCCCAGCAAGCCTGTCTCCAGCTTTATTGTTTCTGATTTATCGGTGGTGTGGCCGCCTAAAAGAACTGAACTATCTGCCCTTTATTGCTGGCCTGTTCCATAGCCAGATAGGAGAGTTGAACATTAACAAGTGGATTTGCTTTCAGTAGCTGTGTGTGTGTGTGTGTGTGTGTGTGTGTTTACTAAGATAATAGTTTCTTGCTCAGGGGTAAGTGACTTATATTTCTACAAGAAGATTCCCATTCTTTTGTCTCCCATCTTGAATTTTCCCTAATTACTGGAACCAGAGAGGCTCCATAAGGCTGTTTTGTAAGAGTCCTCGATAAGTGGTGGGAATGAAGTTGGAGCCAGGCTGGAGGCATCAGGCATCGTGCATTGCACAGATACTTCAAGTCACCCCTGGTGGACAATTTACACTGTTCAGTGTTAAAAGGCTCTGCAGCAGCAGTTCAGGGACCTCCCCCCACCTCCCACCAAGTCTTCCTGCCTTGGCAAGTCAAGTTTACAAATGATGTACTCTACTAACCCTATCCGAAGTTTGTGGCTTAAAAGTGAATAATTAGAACTCTCAAGATGTGTTAAGGGAAAGGTTTATTACCTAGTGGAAAATGATCATCGGGGTTAACTATTCCTGGATCGACAAAGTAGACAGACAGAGTACTCTGTCTCAGGGGCCAAGTGAGAAACTTTTGGAACTCTCCCATGTAGGAAAGGGGCACATGGTCACAGGAGATGAGCACCTTTGACTTACCAATCCAGAATTTGGCCCATTCCTTCTTCTCTTGGAAGAAACAAATTCCTCCTGCGAGAATGGCAGCGCTCACTGGAAGACTTGCTTTGGTGTTTGTTTTCTATGGTTTCTGAGATGTTTTTTTCATGTGGGCAGTGAGTGGTTTCCTTCTGCAGTCCTTGATTACAGGTTCCAATGAGTGGGGGAAAGGGAAAAATGGAAGGTGAGTGCAGAGTGAACAGAAACCAGCTCCTGTCACAAAACTAGCCATGTTCATGTGAGTTCTGGGCAGAGATACTCGAGACCATTGGCCCACCCCTCTCTGAGTGGAACGAAGAACGAGACTGTGGTTTCATTTAGGATGTAAGTATACGCCAGGGCAGCAGAGGTGTTCTGCTGATAGACCCCCTCTACCACAAAAGATGAACAGTTTCTACTATCTCATGTATGAAAAAATCAAGGAAAAATATTAGTCTCCTTCTGTCACAATTTATCCCCTCTATATTCTCTTCTACCTCCCCCTAGCCCTGCCCCCTTTTCCTTTGGTAATCACCATACTGTTGTCTGTGTATGAGGTTTTTTGTTTTGGGGGTTTTTCTTTTTTCTTTTTTTGCTTATCCCTTCACCTTTTTCACCTAGCCTCCACCAAAGAAATTTTTTAATAGTTTTACACAATCCTTGAAGCCTGGCCCACAGCCAAGACACATTAGTTTTCTCAATCTTTAACAATATTTTCCTCCACAAGAATTAGGGCAAGTTTTTATAGCATTCTCAAGTGCATGTGGTCTTTTTTTTTTTTATAAAAATAAAACCAAACATAAGAAAAGGCCAGGCTAGTGCTATTTTATTATCTTCTTAGAGTCTTTCAAGATTGTACTGGAGAAAATGAGTATCCCAATTTGACTCAATCAGAAATGGGTATATGTGAATAAAGAAGTCTTTAAAATACAGAGTCCGGCAAAAATAACACCCCTTTTTTAATTACAAAATCTTATTACAAAGTCATAATCACATATTCTGTAACACAACAATATTACACCCAAGCATGTCATATCACACATATGACATTTTAGGTGAAATGTTCAAATTGAAACTATAAATTATTACACCCATATTATTTCCCTGCCAACCACACTCAAGCAAGCTCTACTTCTACCAGACTCTGTATTTAAAGTGTGGATTCTTTCCTCCCCGAGGGTGTAAGGGTGCTGCCCTCAGCACCTTGCTTGAGAGGGAGAGAGGGGGAGAGAGAGAGAGTTGAGCACTTGGTTTTATCAGACACTGGCATGGTAATGAAGCTATTTTGATAGAAATGGCCTCATTGTTATTCATTTTTGCTAGCTTGGAACTAATATTTGAACCAAGGTTCTATTTTTTTTTTCCGCCAGAGGAAAACAGGCACAACAAGCAAAACAAGAAAATGTCCTTAGCCTCTGAAGCTAATGACAAATGCAGACTGGTGCTGCCCAAGGAGTCGATTTGGAGGCCCCTGCCTCTGCCTGCAATGATTCTCCATGCCCCCACCCCCCACCCACACAGTGTGTAGCACTGGCCCTTCCTCCTACACGCCTTCCCTAAAAGACATACCATTAGATTCAAAGGGGAGCATTCCCTTCCAAAGGTAACATTCATCTCCTGTTGGGAGGGTTCTCACTTGTCCTTTCTTAATGCGGTGTAGTAAGGAGCATCTTGCACTGAGACTGAAGAGACCCTGGCTTCAGTTCTGGTTCTTTTCCTAGCTGTGTGACCTTGAACTATTCTGGACTCCAGTGTCTACTTGGAACAAGGTGTTTGGGCTAGGTGGCCTCTAAGATCCCTTCAGGTTATAACATTCTATAGCAATTCTCTTCCCATTCTGTCCATTTTAAAGTAAACCGTTTATTTCAGAATAGTTTTAGATTTACAAAAAAAGTTGCGAAGACAGTATGGAGTGTCCATGTGTGCCCTTCTCTTTTCCCCTATGAATGACATGTACAGTACTATGGTACATTTGTCATAGCTGAGGAACTAGCGTTGATACACTGCTGTTAACCCAAGTCTACAGCTTATTTAGATTTCAGCCAGTCTTATAAGGTCCTTTTTCTGTTTCATAACCTCGTCCAGGATACCTTTTAGTTGTCTCGTCTTCTTAGCCTTCCCTGGTCTGTGACAGCCTCTCACAGTTTTCTTCTTTCTGATGACCTGGACAGTGTTGAGGAGCCCTGTCAGATATTGTGTAGATTGTCTCTATTTCTCATGGTTAGGTCAGGGCTATGGGTTTGGGGGAGGAATACCACAGAGGTGAAGTGCTGTTCTTATCCCATCGTATCAATGGTATGGCACATGCTATCAGCCGGTAATGTTAACCTTGATCATCTGGCCAAGGTGGTGTTTGCCAGATGTCTCCACTGCAAAGGTCCTCCACTCCCCTTCCATGCTGTACTCTTTGGAGCCAAGTTACTACGTGCAGCCCAACTCAAGGTGGGAAGTGGGGAAGGGGTTAAGCTCCACTTCCTGGTGGGGGGGTGTCTACATAATTTATTTGGAGTACTTCGGTAAGGGAGAGTTATCTCTTTTCCCTGTGTATTTATTTACTCAGTCATTCATTTATATCAGTGTGAACTGATGGATATGATTTTTATTTTTCCAGTTTTATTGAGACATGATTGACATACAATGTGCATATATATTTTATTTTCATTGTATTTCTCCATTACTATTTATCCCCCTTAGATCCTCTTCCACCTCCACCCACCTCCCTCCCCCACCAGGTACCACACTGTTGTTCATTATAATCCACACTATATGCTTTATTTTGTTCTTCAAATTGTTACAATTTTGGCCATTAGGAGCTCTTTCAGATTGGCTTCTATGTCCTTTCACACATCCTCATCATTTTGTTCTGTGAGCACTTCCTCACTTTCTGGCACTGCATGATGTTTCAGGCTCATATTGTGTATTCCCTGCCCTCGCCCTAGACTCGACCACTTCTCACGGATCCCTGCTTCCTGTGTAGGAGAATGATGTTAGAAACCTTTGGTTTTTAGCATCTAGGTGCTGGCTGTGACGTTTGCCTTTGTAAAATATACCTTTTATGTACATCACTTTGTCCTGTTGGACATAACAGAGGTATATGATGTCTTTCCCTCAAAGTTAATATAGGTCAACATCATTTGAGTACAACATATGTACTCAAATGTTAGAATAAGTACTATTTTGGTTAAAATAAAAAGGTAGTATACACTCTCAAAACTCAGACAATTCACATCCAGTTAGTCTTTGCTGGAATTGGGAAATGCTAATTTATTTACACAGTTATATTAACAGTCTGAATAAATGTTGCTCAGTTCAGACATGGGTCCCCTAAACTATACAAACTCTCCTTCAGAAAGAAGAAGTGTCAAGGCTCAGAATACTGGGGAAGGCTTCCTGGAGGAGGTGGCACTTGACTTGATACTTGAGGCCAGGAATAGTTTGTTTGGGGCAAAGGAGAGATTCTTGTATGTCTTTTTGAGAGACATCATAGAAAGAAACTAGTTCATAGATGGGGTTCTAAAGGATTTATTGAATGTTATTGTTCTTAGAAATCTATCATCCTTCTTACACCTATAATGGATTTCCTCAATATTTTAAAGATATGCTCCCTTAATCCAAGTCCTCCAAAATGTTGCCATTTAGTTGAAACATTCTTAATGTTTTCTACATGAAAGGAGAGGGAGCCAATTGAGCTTATACCAGTAAAGTCATAATTATTAAATGAGTGCTGAAACACTTCAATAGTAGAGATTGGGACAAAGAGTAATCTTTACGCCCGTGGTGGCAGGGGCATGCATGGGCTATTCATTGTTGTCTGGTGGCACTTTTTAATCTTGGTGTTCTTTTATGTAAAGAGCCTTGGAAAGTTTATATAAATGGATTTGGAGATGTCCTTAAGTTTTTCCTTGGAACAGAGTAGCCAAAATGAATAGGACCTGCACTGGCACAGACTCTGTAATGGATGAAGTATTGTAAAAGTTCCCTGGCTTGGGTGTGCCGGGTCATCATCGCATAAAACAACCTCCATCCAAACTCTTAGGTCAAGTGTGCTTTCTCCAGACCCAGGCCTGTAGGTCTTTGAATGATGGGCTGTGTTTTTGTTCCAATAAAAATGGCTAGAACTCACCTATTATCTTTTTTTTTTTAAAGTTAAGCTCTGCTAGATCAGATGGTTTTCTTTATTCATTAGGCAGTTCAATGTGAATTGATGCATTGATGAGAAATAGGGCTCAGGACAGACAGAAAAAAAAAACTTTTCATACACTAAAGCAGAAAATGTAAGAAGTAGTAATCTTCCTCTTCTACACAGAAGCATTATTTCAGCACCAAAAGGAAGTTTTTATCTGTGGAAGAGAGAAGAAGCTTTGTTCTTGATGATATTGCAATAGCACTTAATTATACTCATCTTACTGCATGGGTTAATGTAAACTTTGAGTCATACATCATCCCAAGATATATAATGATGTATAGTAAAAGCTTAATATGGAAGAGTTGCTCTAGCAAGGTCCCAACTTATGTGAGAGCATAGGTCTGCTGTGCTTTATGCTAATAAAACTACTTTGACTTGGGTAACAAGGACAGATGGGTGGATGTGAAGAATTGTCTTTATCCCCTCTGGTTATGTTAAAAAAACTAGAGTGATTTTTTTTTTTTTTACCTCCGGCTACTGCAGCCACGTTCTCATGGAGGACCCTGTCTAAGGCTTCAGCCTCACAGATCATGACACCTCTTGCTCCAACAACCTACACCTGAACTTCACTTGAACAGCTGCTCCCATAGCAACTACGAGACCTTGTCATCAACTGGAGTTGCTCCATTTTTGAAATCCTGAACTCTGAAATTCTCCTTTCTGACCACAACCTCTGATCCTTCTATCAGTCCCCAGTCTTTCATGCCCTTGAAATATGTTCTTTGGTCTCATTGGGACTCTTGGTCTTTTGACCTTTCCTTGTGTTAGCAGTATATCACTCCCTCGTAACTCCATTTCGATTCTTACCTTGTTTGTGCAACCATTTCAACTATACTCTCACAATCATGTTCAGTTCTCTCACTCCTTTGACTTCTTGTTTTATCTGTCTTTCCAATCTTTGGCTGATAATTTCTCTCCCCTTGTTCTCCCTCCCCGCTCTTCCCCCAACCCTCCTCCCTTTCCCACCTCCCTCTCTCCTTCTCGTTCCTCCTTCTCTCCCTCCCTTATTCCCTCTCTCCCTCTCCAGTTTTTGTTGCTGTTATTCTGGTCTTCATGGAAAAACACTTTCCTAACCAGGATGATCTACCTCATTAAAAATTCATGATTTCCAACCTCATCTAGATGATGAAGCTGTTTAGTAACCCGAAGGCCAGGACTAGTGTGGAGCAAGTAAGGTGCCTAAAATGCAAAACTTAAGGAGGCACTCACTCTTGGAGCTGCCCCTGGTTTTTGCTGGACCCTGAGAATGAGTGCCTCCTTAAATTTTGTGCCTTAGGTGCCTCACTGGCCTCACTGTAGTCTGAACCCTGATATTTCCTCATCTCTAGTTACCTCCTATTTTGCAGCTAGGTGTAGCCATTCTAGCCTGTGTCACTGTCCTCAACCTACCTCTTCACCCACACATAGAGGATGACTTTTCCTATTTCAGTAAAGGAATGCTGGTCACCAGATTTGGATTTCTTCAACTTATTTCCGTCCTCCCACCAAACATACCTAATTCTTCAACTGCCGTTTTCATTCCCTTTGCTTTGAGAGAGGTTCCACACTCTTCACATCTGCCCTTGGTCACATCACTTCACAAACCTTCTAGAATCCTTACTCATTAATTGTCCTCTTCCTCTCCTGCATTATTCCGTCTTTACAAATATTATTGAGTCTCTCTTTTATTAAAAGTGGAGTCTTTTTCAATTTTACCTTCCTTTGGAGCTGGGCCTAATCTCCCATGTCTGTGAAGAATGGCCTACACTCTTCCTCATCTTCAATTTCCTACCTAAGCGGGACAGTCCAATATTTTTTTATCTGACTTCTGCTTCCATCACTGTACTGTGTTCTCTATTGGAGTTCTTGGTGATATCCCCATGGCCACATTCATTGATCTTTATAAGTTTTCATCTGATGCAGACACCAGTGTCCGCGGTGTTATGGATGAGACGAGATACATTCACACGGACTACTGAGTCCTGTGGAGGAAAAGGGACGGCACCGCTACTCTCTCCAGGGGAGAGCGCCTTGGAGTGGCCTAGCCACTGTCTCGAGAGGAGAGTGCATCGACCCTTGCCTTGACAGGCTTTTATTGGCTTTCTAATAGCATACATCAAAGAAGGTTTTCATTCATTATACTTAGGTTCGCTTTAGGTAATTACTTTTTACAGACAGCAACTGGAAGGGATGTTACTGATTACTCCTTACAGATTAACAAGGAAAAAATGTTGCAAATGCAAGGGAACAATAAGAGTAATAGACCTGGTTACACTTCAATCCTTGAGAGAATTAGCACAGACTTCAGGAAGTTACTGTAAAGATACGCAGCAAGTGTTTGTGGCCTGAACTCAGGGTGAGGGAGTTTGAGCAAGAGCGAGTCACAGAGCAGCCTAGGTACAAGGCAGGCCTGATTCCCCACGGGAGAACTTCTTCACGGGCGTGGTCCTGTGTGCCGACTTGCTCCCCACTGGTTCTCCACGTGAGTGCTGAGCTACATTTCCACGCCCTGCGAAGTGGTTCCCTCCGTTCATCTTACCGAACTTCTCTGTAGCACTGACACTTGGACCCTGCTGTCCCTGGTGCCCAAGGCATTCCACTCTGGTTCCCTGCTCCTCTCTTTGGTGCCTGCTCCTCAATCTCTCTCTCTGGCATCTCTCACTTGTTTGATCCCTACATGCAGCTGGTTCTCAAGGGTTATACTGTGTCTTCTTCTCATCTCATAGCACATTCTTCCCCTGCGTGTCTACCTAAGTCCTGTGGCATCAGCTACCACCTATTCATTCCCATTTGTTATTTCTAGCAGAGACCTCCCCATTGAACTCCTGATCCTCATTTTTCAAGCTCAGAATTTCCAAAACAGAACTTCTTCCCTAAACCTGTTTTCTTTTTGTAATTTCTCTTCTCCATTCAAGTACAATTATTCATCTCGTTAAGCAAGTTAGAAATCTCAAAATCATTTTTGAATTTTTCTTTTTCATTCTTTTTATATGTAGTCCTTCGAGTCAGTCACCAAAGTATTTCTTCAAATCAACCTCTTCACACCCACTGTTGATATCTTAGTTTAGTTCCTTATTATTGTTTGACTGGACACATTCAGTAAGCCCTAATTGGTCACTTGGACCTGCCTGTAATCTCTTCCCTTTATATCTTTCTAAAATACCCAGTTTAGTATTGTCGTTTCCCTAATCAAAACCTTTGGTGACTCCCCATTGACCACACAAAACTCAGATCAACATTTGTTAGTGTGGTATTCAACATCTTTTTCATTCCACCTCTCCAGGCTCCTGTCCTCCCTCCTCCCTTCCATCTATATACTCTCTGGGATGCACACCACACGGCCTGCTAGCTATGTGCCGACTGCGTTTCCATGCCCTAAAATATCTCTGCAGCCTTCTCTTTCTAGTCAACTATTTGTCCTTCGAGACCTGGCTCAAATGTCACCTCTCTCAAGAGACTTCCTTTGTTTTTCTCTTTCTCTCCCCCACCATATGAGAATTTAGCCAATTTTCTGTTAAAGCATGTATTTGTTGCATTGGAGATAGTGGTGTATATCGTAGCCTATTTTACCAGGCCCTGAACTTCTTGATTTTAGGAATCAAGCCTTAGTCATGTTAGCAACCCTTGTATCTAACTTGGAACTTTATATATAGTAGGTATTCAAACATGTTTCTAGAAAAAAATAATTGTTCCTACTTTGAAGCTAATGTAATGAATGGCTTTAGGCAGTTACTTCTCTTGCTTGGCCTTAGATTTCTCCTCTATAAGAGAAAGGAATTGAACTAGAGTATCTCAAAGTTCACTGAATTTCTGTGATTCTGTGCTGGAGTCTGTTGGATTTTGGAACTGAGAGGCCACTAGGGGACACACAGATGAAACGTGTATCAGAAGTCTGTCGAAGCACTACAGAGAAGCAGAGAAACTTGTGGGGAAAGTAAGGCGAGGTAAAGCATGTAAAAGGAAAAATAAAATGAGAAAAGCATTAAGGAAGAAAGAATAAGATAGGAAACATGTCCCTGCTGAATCTCATGCCTTCAGAATCTTGCAGTTCATTAGTAAATATTTCTGATGTATCTGCTATGTGAAGGCCATGCATGGTCCAGCTTGCTGTGGGGATCACAGCAAAGTTAAGTTTAAGACATGATTGCTGCCCTCAATGAGCTTCCACTCAAATTCATGAAAACTGTAGATATACGAGTTTATGATTACATAGATACTGGAATGAGTTTTTAATGTTATCTAAAATGAAAAGAAACAAAGTTTTTTTTTTTTGGATAGATGGATGGTCTCTTGACTAGGGTAACCAGTAGTACATGTAGTTTTTTGTATGAATTGCAAAATTGTGCTTTTTCTTCTGGTTTTGATAATGGACTGGGTTTTCCATCTCTACTCTCCGCTGGTCAGGCCTGTTCAGGGCAAAACCCTCACCACTCTGTGTGGAGGTGCTGCCCCTAGTTTCCGTCCCCAGCCAGGGTCTTAGAGAGGACATAACGAGGGCCAGTGACATCATAATGCCCATACACTCCATGAGGATCATTGGTAAGGTGGTTGGCTACCACAATATTGATTCAATCATTTGGGGCTGGCTGGACATGTGCGGGGTCACCAGGAGCTTGAATCAGTTTTTCTTGACTTTTCCTACCCTTCCTGCTAAACTGATATTGTAGGACTGGTAGATTCCTGGCCTACAGTGTTATTCCAAAGGGGATGATGATAGTAAAGGGACCTCCTCTCCACTCTCCCCGCTCCCAAACCCCAACACATCTGCTCTGCCTGACTTACCTCAGCCTGTCTAGGACTTTACTGTTGCTGCAGAGGTAGTGGAGTGTGTCCTGAAAAGTTCCAGAGGCCGGGCCATGCCTTTTGCGCTGCTGGATACCCTGGCAGGTCTGGGACTGGCCGAGGGAAGGGCCACTAAGTAGTCAGTGATGGGAGGGGACTCAGTGCTCAGTGTCCTGCTCTCTGCTGTGGGTTCTGCAAGTAGGAGAAACACTGTAAGTGACATGAAGGGCCTTCTAGTAGAGTCAGTGACTGTCCTGGGCTGTCAGGCCTCTGTTTCTTCCTCCTCCTTTGCTCATTTCTCTCTTTCCTCTTCATTTCATTCCCCAGTAGTCTGGCCAGGAATCAGTGGAGGGAAAAAGTAATTGAAGTGCCTAAGAGGAATTGTTTGGGGGAGGCAGAGGCAGGGTCAAAAGGAGAACAATTAAGAAGCCATGTGATACAACTGTGCGGAGAAGAATTTAGTATGAATATAATGATCAATTTCCTAATAATTAGGTCTGTTAGACAGCAGAATAGTTCCCCAAGAGACAATGGTGGGAACCCCATTGCTTGGTCATTTCTAATTAGACTGGAGAAGCACTCAAAGAAAATACTGCAGAGAAAATCCCCCATGCTTGGGGGATGGGCACATGACCCAGGGGGGCCTCCACTATCTTTCATTTCTATGATTCATTGATGAGCACATAATTCACCGATTAGTTAGGCTACCAAACTTTAAGGGGTTTATTGGTTTCTCACCTCACCTCTGGCCCTTTTAAATTGACCAGATCTATTATCTTCAAAGGGAAAATTCAGGGCAGGCAGTGACCTAGGCCAGGGCAGATACTGCCTCATTTCTACCAAGTAAGTTTAAACAGAAAGCCCAGCCCCATACTTCATCTGCTGAGCAGTGAGTGTGGACAGTTTGAGATGTTACCCAGTGTTGTTGCCTTGCCTTGTGAGCCTGCCGGGTACTTTTGAGTTTTATTTAGAGAAGGGATTCTTAGCCAGCATCCGTTTGGTAATCAAGTACCTTACCAAGAGCCAGTGCAGCATGCTGGTTAAATGCACTGTCTTTGAGGCCAGCCTGCCCACAGTGGGTCCTGGCTTGGCCTTTGGATATGTGACCTTGGGCCAGTAACTAAGCTTTCCAGGCCTATTTCCTCAGCCCATGAAAACAGCTATCTCATTTCGTGGCTGTGAGGATTAAACAAGTTAACACTGGGAAGCATAGGACTGTGCTCATCAGGTACTTTGGACCCATGCTGTTTTGGTGGTTGGCGGCCATTACTATTACTGAACTAGAGTCATGTTGAAGAATATGCCCTCCTGTAGAACTTCTGAATTTGTTAGCACTCTGTTCAACTTGTACTGATGGGAGTGGATTGACTGTTTTTCTGGGTGTCGTTGTGCTACGTTTGCCTTAGCAGCTTTTATTGAGTCTTTACTGGCTAAAAGTGGAGAGACAATTCCTGCTCTTGAAGGGTGAATGATCTTGTGTTTGTACATATGTGGGGGGGGGGGTTACAAGAAAGCAAGAGCACAGATAGCTAATCTAAAAAGTTTGTGGGGTGCCCCAAGAGATGCTGTCCTTTGGGAATACCAAGTGATCTCATCTGATTGGGGTGCAGCCAGTTGTCCTGGGAAAAAGCATCATGCAAGAGGTTGCTAGGGGAGCAGGCCTTGAGGATTGGCAGGGGCCACTTCTAGTGATGTGGATCTAAGTACTTGACTAGAGAGCCTGAGGTTCACAGAGGAGAAGCCAGACAGGCCCTTGGGATGGTGTTGCAGTGGCCCTATGATGCCAGACAGAGAACTTCTACTTCCTTTTGTGGGTAATGGGGATGAAGGGATGATTTCTGAGTGAGGGAGAGCCAGGAACAGAGTTGCAATTTCCAAACAGCCATTGGCAGGGGCATGGAGAAGGCAGAGCCTAGGCACAGTGAAGTCAGGCAGGAGGCCCAGTGCCCTCCCCACCCACTTTTGTATCTGGTCCTGGGCACCTTCTTTGGGGTTCCCAACCTGCCCAGTGGCAGGAACCTGGCTAGAGTGCACATGGCCAACTTTGTGACAGCCTGGCATTCATTAGAACATGCCATTTTGTCTTCTTCTAGGTGTGTAGAGGCAGTGTGGCCCTGGAACTGTGTTGGAGCTTCAGGGAGATGATGTAGGTAGAACCCATCTTTTTAGCCTTCCTCATTTGAAGGAACAGAAGCTGTGTCCTGTGTGAATCTGACTCAAATATTATTATTTGAGGACAAATGGGCATTTAAAAAGAAAGAACACTTTTATGTTATTGGAGAGAGGATGTGGCTGAAGTGGTTTGCCATTAGAAGGAAGGAAGGAAGGAAGGAAGGAAGGAAGGAAGGAAGGAAGGAAGGAAGGAAGGAAGGAAGTAGGGAAGGGTAGGGAACATTTATGGACACCTATTATGTCCCCTGATACCTTGCCATGTATATGAACTTTTATTTTCTCATTTACCTCATCATAACTCTGCAAAGTAAGAATTGTACCCATATTAAAGATGAAAAAACTGAGGCTTGTTTGATTCTAAAACCCATGTTTTCCTGCTCCATGATTGTCCCTCCTTAGGTAGCTCTGTATCAGGAGAAAATGCCCTGATTTTAGAGAATGTGGTCCCAGCTTAAGGCTGGCCCTGCTTCTCTACTCTGTTCTGTGCACTGTGAGTCTAATCTGGGTAGTAGAAAATATTACTGAAGGATGGTGTGTATTAGGTAAGTCTTATCCCAGGCGTGGTCCCAGGCAGGACTCATCTCAGGGTAAGGTCACATTCACTATGATCTTCCCCCTCCTCTCCACCTAGAAAGCCTGCTTCCTTCATTAGTTTCCCACTGCCAGGGGTCTACAGCAGTATGTTGGGGGGGGGTACCTGAATTACCACCTGCCGAATTTTAGTACTACCTGTCCAGAGAAACCTGATCCTAGAACTTGCAGCCTGCAGATTGGTGCAGAGAGCCCAGTGGTGCCTCTCTCCACTCCCTGGGTCTGGGATGTATCTGTCAAACACAAGGGGCACAACTCTAAAATGTCCTCACGCAGGTAGACATGTGTCATTGCCACTCTCCTGGACACTGAGGAGGAATTCTGAAAGCCTCTGACTGGAAGAGGAGCCAGAAGGCTGTTCGTCCCTGGTGTGACATGTGCTTTTTCACTACTTTTACTTCTAAGGTTTTCACTCAGTTGTTTTCCCCTTTACCTAGGATAGAAATGTTCTTGAGCATCCTGGAATGCCACCCCTTCCCAGGTGGTCTCCCCCTTGCCCGTAAAGCATCGCAATATTCATTCTGGCTTTCTGAACACAGGTGTTGGGGGGAAGATTACCACCCCGCCCTCAATGTCTTTAATAAGGTTCAGGCCATTCTCTTTTCCTGTAGAGTTTCTTTTTCTTGTTGAGGGCATGGTGAGGCTGAACAGGAGGCTCACTTAGAGGAGGATGGAAGGTTCTGGTGCTAATTGAGGCCATGCGTTTTGTACTTGGGTGCCGGCTGGTGAGGCAGATTTAGAGGACTATCAGGAATCTTAGATTAAATACCATTAAAGCCAACTTCTCATACCCATGCTGTTCAGCTCGCACGGGTTTGGGGGGAGACCGGAGATCGGGTGTTCCGGATTCCTGTTTGGGAAAACCATATGGAAAAACGACACAGCAGTAAGTCTATAATCAGGGCTTAGAGCATGTGGCCCGCCAGGTGCAAGGAGTGTTACTTCTCCCCCACCAGAAGGGGCATGGGATTTGGGTCTCTGATGAGGAAACTGAGCCCAAGAAAAGAGGTTGTTTCCACACGGAGAAGGAGAGCACATTTCCTTCGCTAGTACTCTGAAGTATAGTTCTCAAAATGTTTTCCCTGCATTTATTAAAGTTATTCTCAAAGTATTTTCATACACTGCTCCTTATAACAATCCTGCTGGATTGTTCTGGAGTGTTCTGTGTTCTTTTCCAGCAGAGGAGGAGGCAGCTGCACGGAGAGCGTTTCGGTGGCTTGGCAGCAGGCTGCGT
>PVKM010000681.1:57500-97340 GCA_004027735.1 Carollia perspicillata
CACTGTGCTGGACACTGAGGAAGATGCTCACAAAGTATAAAATAGCACCCTTGCTCTCAAAGAGGTGTTGTCTGATTAGAAAACTGTATATGAAAAAGTTAAATAGCAATGCAAGGTGGCCTATGGGGCACTTACCACCAACATTCTAAGGATATACAGGAAGGAGAGGCCAAATTATGAGGACAAGGAGATAGTCATTTTTAGCTGCTGACTGATAAGATTAAGTCATTAAATTAATTCTGAAAGTTTTCTTCACAGTCATCCAGTTGACAAAAAAAGAAAAAGCTCTTCAACTAGGTTAGCAGGTAAGAAAGTAATGATAACGAGCCCATGATGATCAATTGTAATAAAATCCCAGCAACAGTACGGATGCCATTTATTAAGCTCTTAGTCTACGGTAGACAGTGTGCACTGAGTGGTTTCCACTTACTATATCCAGCTTCTTCCTCATTACAACCTTCTGAGGTGGGTGTTTTCATTCTTTCATTTTACTCACGAGGGCATTAGGATTCAGAATGAACTAACTTGCCTGAATAGTTATGGCAGAGGTGGGACTCACACCGATCTGTGAACCCCAGAGTCGTGACCTGAATGACCAGTGTACACCACCCGGGTTCACTCTTGTGTGGCCCAGGTTGTTGTAGCCGGGAGGGGACCTGGCCTCCTTAGCTCTGCGCCTCGTGAACAGTGTGCATCTGGGATTACAGAGGCTACGAACACGGAGATGTTGGCACAAATCCATCTTTCATCCTAGGACAAGACCACTAGCTTATCTCTTCCGGGCAGTGGGCTTGAGGAAAGAGCTGCATGATGATTTAGTGTCCATAGTGTACGACACATTGAACTTGATTTAGGGAGAAATAGGGGCAGCAGAGTGTACAAAGAGGAAAACCTAAGGCCAGAACGATTGTCAACGGACCTGCTGCTTCTTGGGGGAAACAGAGAGAGATGGGGGATTTTTACACAAAGTTGCTAAGAGGCCGTGGGGATTTGAGGCTCAGCAGTCACCATGGCTTCTACCAACTTTCTGGGAAAATAATTGCTAATCAGTGAGCTGCCAGCCAATTGTTTAATTTCCCCTTAGGCGAATTGGATGCTGATCATAAACACCCCAAACCAATGCTCTCTGACAAGGATGCCTGCGAGCTCAGTGCTGGGATGAGCCGCACCTTGCAATCAATGATGGCATCTAGAAGGTGTGGGTAAGGAGGGTCAGAGGAGATGACACCTTATCATTGATTTAAAGCAGCTTTTACCTTCAACTGCTGTCTGTACTCTTTCTCAGAGGTTGGTGGGGCCGAGCTGTTAGGGGCCTCAAAGGGAGTTGCTGTCACCTTCAGGTCCTGGGAATACCAGCATACCCTATTCATGGCTGGGTTTTGTGGGCTCCGAAGACTTCTTGGCAAAATGTGCCTGCCAGTTTTCAGCAAACACTTCAAACCTCTAGTGCAGAAATAAATGTCAATCCAAGCCAATAATTAGAAAGATCTGATCGAGAGCTTAATATATGGCTGGAACTGGGTGGATGACTTCAAGTAATAGAACAATTGAGTGAGTTACTTAACCTCTCTGAGTCTCAGTTTTCTCTTCTGAAGAACAGGATTACTATTACCTGCCTGTCAGGGCCTTAAGAGCATTAAATTAGACAGTTCATGTAAAGCACTTAGCACTGTCAGCTTTGGGTAGTCTCTCTGAAAACAAGGCTTTTTTTTTTTTTTAAGTTTTCCAATGAGAAGACCCACCAAACCCAGAAGCTGTAATCCCACGATTAGTTCTTGGTTCTGTCCTTGAGTTTGGTTTTAGGAGCAGGGCATAGCTAACATAAAGACATCACATGATGTTATCAGGAAAACTGCCCATTATTTTTCAAGGTGTTTTAAAATATTTTTAGTTAAACATCATGCTCATAGATGTGGGCCCCTGGCTTCTGTTTCTTAATTCCAAGTCCAAATATCCATCTGATATCCCCTTATGGGTCAGCTTGGCCCCTAATCTTGTTTGTCCATTTCCATAGGAGGGCAGATTCTTCCACCATCCACACTTCTTCAAGGTGCATAGACCCTCCTGCTACCTTGAGCCCTGGGCATTCAACCTGGCGTATGAAAACCAAGAAGGTAGGTCAGGTTAAGGCTCCCTGCCTTTCTCTTGGATGCATTATAGACTCTCGTGAGAAAACAGGCAGTTAATATGTGGAGTTCCTATGATGAAAACACTGAAAAAATATATATATATATTTTCTTTTTTTCTGTATACTTTAAAAATACATATAAATGTTAACAGTCTTCTTTGCTCATAATGAACACAATGTCCAAAGTCATGCTTAAAATACATTTTGAACAAACAGAAATTGCATCTGGAAACATGGTTAGTGGGAAGTACAACTGTTTAGAGGGGCTTAATTTTTTTCCTTTTCCTAAAGCAAATGCTCTGAAAAGTTCATTTTATATCAGAACAGCTTTTTCTCGAACCTGTTTTCAAGTTAATTATCAAAAGCTTGCATCTTCTATCTCTTGCCTATGGATCCCTGCTGGGTTTGTTGTTTAGCTTTCCTTGGGAAAGAGTCGCTCTACAGAAGATCATCTACATGATGTCACAGTCCAGGGACTCTAACCGTCCTAACTAATCAGCTTAGAACATCAGTACCTCCTTAATGTGGGATTTGGGACCTTCTGGATGCAGGGCGAGGAGCTGAACTAGTCTGCAAGCACATCACTTTATTTCTTTTGCTTTAAGCAAGAATAATTTGCCTTTTTCCTCTCATCTTTCTCCCTTGTTGTTTTGCCCCTGAAAACTGTGCAGCAAAAGCAACCTCCAGGGTGGACACTAAATCTTCTGATGCAGGCAGAGCAGTGATAACATCTGAACTGAGGGTGCTTTTCCAGGGCATGCTTGACAGATGTAGCAGGGCCTTTTAGGATTTAGTGCTGGAGCATATCTATTACCCACGCTGCAGCACAGCTTGGCAGGAGCTGTGTGGTAATCTCCCATGAATTCTGTCTGACTTATCAGAGCGTCTGAGCAGGTTGCTGTAGGACACAGAGGCTCTGCAGCCAGTTGGGGAAAGA
Organism: Carollia perspicillata; assembly: GCA_004027735.1. NCBI lineage: Eukaryota > Metazoa > Chordata > Mammalia > Chiroptera > Phyllostomidae > Carollia > Carollia perspicillata. The sequence continues at coordinate 60,566 of PVKM010000681.1, forward strand.
CAGACCTTCTGCTGGAAGCTCTTTGAACTCCCTTCTCTGGGCAGGTTTCCCAGGTGGGCTTCTCCCTGCCCTGGAACATATCATCCCCTGGCCCCTTTTGCTTTTGGAGATATCATGTCAAATTTGCTTTCACCCCACTGGCTTCTGAGTGTACAGTTAGTTTCCAGAGACCAAATTTAATTTCTAATATGGCTAATAGGGCCAAAGTGATTGCTTTAATGGAGTAGCAGCCTCCCTGAGTCTTTGACAGGGAGAAGTAAATATGATAGAGTCTAAGATTTCTTTCTTCCTTTCCTCTGTTTTTCCTTCCCTCCTGTCTCCCTCCCTTCTTCTCTTCCTCTCTTCCTCTCATTTCTGCCTTCCTTCTCTTTTGTTTATCTCTTTCCCCTTCTGCCTTCATCTCTGGCTCTGGCGGAGTCCTAACTTCTCTACACGTACAGCCAAATGGTCTCCTCACCCAGATCCTGTGCCATGAGCCTCATTTGGATCTACCAGAAATGAGCTATTGGACAACTCTGCCCTCCTCTGCTCGAACAATTACCTTGGCATTTTATAAAAATACCAAGATTGATCACAAACACCCAATTGTTTAGATCACAGATTAAAGTTTAATTTTGGAGTTTTGCTGTAGGGTTAGAATTAGCTTCAGAGTGTGTGTTGCATAGGAGGTGCTGTAATTTGTTTTAAGGATAAGGCCTTCGGGCAGCTGTGCATAAAATGAGCACGATTCCTTATTCCCACGGTTGATTTCTGAATGGGAGCGCAATTAGAATTTTTTCACCCAGAAGCACATATAGTCAGAGCAAAGATAATACCTTGAATGCACATCAGCCTAGGAGACCTCTCCTGGAAATTTATGTATTGTTCACCAAGTCCTAATGCAAAGAGATCCATGCTTTCCTTAACAACAGTAAAGTCATTCTTTAATTTGAAGTCTGGTATGTTCGTGGAGACTCTTGCAGTGTCCTTGTTATTATCCAGTGAGACTTCAATGGTGAATTTGAATGTCACTTATAGATATGTAAAACCAGTTATTTTCTTTGCAGAGTAGAACCTATTAGAAACCATACTATGGCAAAGCAGCGTTCTCTCTGTGCTCTCAATGGCTGCAGAGATTTTCCTGTGGTGCCAGGGAATCCCACCCCCGAGTTAGCACTGAGCAGCTACATCCCTCATACAGTGGTTTGCGTATGATATTTTTTTTCTTGAGAAATGATGCTGATCCCAAATGTCTTCACTTGAGGAATGTTGGAGTCAATGTCGACAGAAGACTCATTTAATGTTGGGGGCAGAGGTGACCCTCTCTGGCTTATTTGGATGCCATGGTCACTGAAAACAGGAATCTGGCTTCATGGACTGGTCAGCATGTGGGGGGTGGGGTGGCGGAGGCAACTCCCTTAGGCTCTGCTTTAGGAGTGGGAACTTATACATATCGTGCTGAAGAAAATTCTAAGAAGCATCTATCTATGAATCTGTCCCCCCTTTTCTCTTTATTTTTAATGTATTTCTTTTAAAGAGTAGAGTCCCTCCAGTTCCATCCATGCTGTCACAAAGGGTAGGAGCTCCTTCCTTCTTTCTGCTGCATAGAATTCCATTGTGTAAATGTAGCACAGTTTTTTGATCCACTCATTTACTGATGGGCACTTAGGTTCCTTCCAGCACTTGGCTATTGTAAATTGTGCTGCTCTGAACACTGGGGTGCATAGGTTCTTTTGAATTGGTGTTCAGTGGGAAAAAAACCAAAAAAATGAGGTAATGGATGTTTAACTAGACTTAGTGTAATGATCATTTTGTAATATGTACAGATATTGAATCATTATATTGTATACCTGAAACTAATATAGTATGTTAATTATACCTAAAAGAACAGAAATAAAGAATGGAGTCTCAAGAGTCTATGCTTTTTATGGAAGGTTTTTTTTTTCTGGAAATCAATGTTAAAATATCTATGTTAATTTGGGGTTTCCAAAAATTGAAAGGCTGTATACATTTTTAAAAATTATTTATTTATTCATTTTTAGAAAGAAAGAGAAACATTAGTGTGCAAGAGAAACATCTGTTGATTGCCTCTCACATACCCCCAACTGGGGACCTGACCCAAAACCCAGGCCTGTGCCCTGACCAGGAATTGAACCTGTGACTTTTCAGTTTGCAGCACAATGCCCCATCCACTTAGCCACACCAGTTGAGGCAAAAAGCTGTATACATTGTTCTGAGGAAGAAACTCATTTCACTGAGGTATATGGTTTGAGTAATATGTAATATCCCTGCCTCATGCTTTTGTTGTCCTAAAAGATACCTTATAGACTATTTGCTATTACTTTCTTCAGAAGTAGAAGACTATCAATTGGACCATCACCTTTCCTCCCTCTGAAACCCCCCTCACTCCCACCTCAGCAAACTCATCAATCTGAGTTTTATTCTCTATTAAATAATGTATTGAATTCAAGTTTTGGTTATGAAACTAAAATATATTTGGGTTATGTTATTTATGTTGATAAGGACAAAAGGTACTATATAGCCTTGTGTTCTAGAGAACACAAATTCACACCAAGCCTACTTTTTGAAACACAAGGACACTCAAAATCAATGGCACTGAGAACATTTTTGGGTCCCATGTGTAATGGGGTGATGTGAATAATTCAGTCAGACGGCAGCCCACGTACTGAAGGAAACAGGCTGGTGGTTGACCAGCTGACTTAGTGCAGATGTTCCGTCAGCAGTGCCGTGAAACAGACAGGAAGAGTCGGCGAAGCACTTGAGTCAGAGAGCATGTGGCCTTGCGACTCTCACTCAGACTATTAAGGAGGGGAACACCCGCTTTGTAGGCTAGATCCCTGCTGTCCTAGAGACGCTGAAATAGATGGAAGGTAGGATTCAGTCAGTTGAAGACCCTCATGTTATGGTACTCTTTCCCATGAAATAAAACCCCCATGGCACTTTGTTCACCCTTGAAACGCTATTCCCTCAAGGTCCCATTCCTTCATGTAGCCATTCCTAAAAACCCTAACTCTCACTTTACTTACACTCTTTCCAATTCATCCTTGAATTCACAAAATATCAAGCTTTGTAGTATCTGATTATATTTTTTAAGTTTGTATGAATATATACAACTTGCACATTTTTTCTTTTGCAAACTTGAAGTCATATTTGGTTGTAAACTATTTTTTTTAAACATAAGAACATACTTTGGATATCTTTCCATGCCAATAAATGTTCTTCTACAGTGTCAATCTTATTGGCCACAGTGTTCTAGTGTTTGGCTACAACAAAAATCATTTAACCAATTTCCCCAGTTTTTGTCTTTGATTCATAGTTACTATGCCACATATCACTGTGTCTAAATCTTTGTGTACTTCTTCAATTATTTATGTAGAATAAGTTTCTACAAGTAGAATAGTTGAATGCTTTTTAACAGTTTTGTCAAATTGTCCAACATAATGATTCTACCAATTTATACTCTCAACAATTGTTATGTATGAAGAATGTATTTGTCTTGACACCTTCCACACTGTCATTTTTAAAAAAATTAGTAATAATTTGATAGGTGAAAACTGGTTTTATTGTTCGGTTTACATCTTCTTGAAATTTAGTTTTTTTTCTTATAATCTGTATTTGGTATCATTCTCTAGTTGCTTTGATTTGCACAAAGATGTCTTCTTTTTTTTTTTAGTCCAAGGAACAAGGTCTCTATTTTACTTCTTAAAACAAGAAGCATAGTGGTGAGATGTGGCAGACACTCCGAATTGTTATTCATTTGAATTCATTTCAAATGGAAGAAAAGATTGAAGCCCATATCTCTTTCATAGTATTGAAGCTCAGGAATTGGGGAGAAATTTGGGAGAAGGATTACAAGTGAATGAACTTTAATTGGAAATTAGAAAAATTTAAGAACTCAAACAGAATCAAGTGTGAGAGGATGTGGCTCAATCTCTTATATAGTGCTGGTGGTACCACCACTTTGGGAACTGATTTGTCCCTGTCTCCTAAGGTGAATATTTGCCTATCTGGTGATCCAGCAAACCCATGTCTAGAAAAACTCTTCAAATCTTCATAATCAAATTTTTAGTATAATATTCAAGTTTTCATAGTTGCCCTTTTCAGCAAAGCAAAAATATGAAAGTTACTTGAATGCCCATCACTAAGAAAATGAATAAATACCTCCTGTTATACAATAGAATATAATATATGTTACAACATGGATGAATCTTGCAAAATAACACTGAGTAAAAATAGCAAATTTCAGAAAACCACACATAGTATGATAGCACTTTTTAGTGCTCACAAGCAAGTGCAACAAGCTTAAGCTTACATGCATTTGTAGTTAAACCACATTTTTTGAAAAGTGGTAAAAATTAGGGCTGCACTTATGTCTGGAGGCAGAGAGGAAGGTGGAAAGGGAGAGGAGAGATCAATGCAAATAGGTGCAGGTTAATTATAATGTTCTACTTTTTTAATTGGATGGGCATTTACAAATATTCATTATATTGTGCTTTTTAAGTTACCTATGTGTTATTTGTAAATGATTGCTTCTGATAATATATTTAAAAGGTAGCAAAAGAAAAAAGTGAAAGTAAAAGGGAATCCTTGTAGCAAGAGGGCAGTTTTCTAAGTCTTCCAAAAGAAAAATTCTGTCTTCTGCTTTGCTGTAGTTCCTTAGTTGTTATGATTGCTTCTTTTCTGAAGCCCTACTCCTCAAACTTTCTTTTTAAGGCATTGGTGAAAATGCTTATTAAGGGACAACATTTGTGCTTCTATCTCCCCCTGCCCCCTAATGATTTCTCATCTGATGAGCATCGCCGGGTAGATCGGGGTAATGGGCTGGAATAACTTGGTTGGTCACTCATGTCTTTCTGGTCTGGCTGACACTGTTCTCAGTCACCATGTAGGCTGAATGGGTCACTTTTCGAAGTTATAGTGGTAAAGTTATTTTCTGGTTGAAAAAAAAGTTTACATTTGCTTTTATATGGTACTTTTTAAAAAAACTTGCCCTCAATTCCATTCTGAATTCACGTTTAATTCTATAGTTCAAGTATTTTTGCTGCATGGGAAAGGTTGGCAGCTTGAGGGTAGGGTTTGGGGAGGAACTTTTCAAAAAGCAAATTCCTCAATGTGTTTTGGAAATTTTTAATTCCTGTATCTGAAATGGTTAGTTCTCTCTGGCCTTTTGAAACTTTTCTATTTGTGTGTGTGTGTTGGGCTAGGACAACTGGAGGTGAGTTTGTCCTCCACGGGACATTTGGCAGTGTCTAGAGACATTTTTGGTTGGGGGGGTTCTACTGACACCTAGTGGGTGGAGGCCAGGACTGCTGAACATCCTACAATGCACAGGACGGCTGCCCCAACAATTACCTGGTTCAAAATATTAATAGTGCTGAAGTTGAGAAACCCTGGCTAGGAGTATATTTTCTTTTCCACCTGGGGACAAGGATTCTTTAGGCACCTTAAAAATGAAAGTGCCCACTTCAAAAGTCGACCTAGTCAATAGAATGTAGAGGCATCAGGCAGGCAGAGAATGGTCATACCTGTCTCTAATACCACAGTAGCATGGATTTATGGTCAATACTCTATAGCTTTTTTTGTCATGTGCATGCAGTATTAACTCAGCTAAATTATCTTCCTTCAACTGAGTGTAAGTAACTCGAAGGCAGGACCATGGTTCATGCTGTTTTTTATCTCCCACAGAACGTCCTATTATAAAGTGCATGCCTCATGGCACTCTGCTGAATGAATAATGAACCAGTTATTCACAGAAATGAGAACTCTGTCCACAGAGGGCTAGTGGGAGGGAGCTTCGAGGCTTGAGAAAGGCTGAGTAGGGGGGTGTGTGTGTGTGTGTTACTAATAGTTTGTCCCAAGCACTCAGTTATTGTGGATTTATAGACTGTTAGCTGTATCACGGGCCATTGTTCCGAATTTCTTTTTTTGTAGGAGAGGAGAGTAAGACTCAGAGAGATTGAGTATTATTTACAAGTTTGCACAGCTGGTTACTGGCAGATGTGAAGGAAGGACTCTATTGCGGGGCTTCCTGTTCATGCAGCTGCCCAGTAAGTTCTTTTGTTAAGGATCTACGTGAGACCCTGAAATATGGGGCTCATGATTTTCAGGGATGATATATTTGCTTCTGAGTGTGTGTGCGCACATGTGCATGTGAGCATGTACCAAATATCAACAATAAACACTGTGTGTTTGAACATGGGTGCTCCCTGACCTGTTCCTGACCCCCACAATGGGGGAGGTTAGGTCACTGTCTCCCAGGTACCCTGGGTACTACTAGTGCAACCTCTACTGTCCTAACCACAGCACTTATATTTTATTAGGACTGTGAGTTTAACATGTGTTCCATGCTAACTTGGGGGAGCAGGAACTATATTTGTCTTGTTCAATGCTGAACATATAAAAGATGTTCCATAAATGGTTTTCCATGACTAAATAACTGTTATATTGGGGATGGCTATCTTGGGATCAGCTCTGGGGAGGGTGTTGTTTGGGTGGGTTCCTTTCTGGAGGTGTAGAGATGACCAAAAAGAGTGGAGTTGTTGGTGACAAACTTTGCCTGGATGCCAAGTGTTGGGAGCCCAACAGCTCCAGGTGGGCAGGCCAGACAGTGCATGGCTGGTGGGACAAGCACTGCCCTGGCTGTGCCTTCGGAAACCTGAGAGCCCGCAAGGTAGAGCCCCATATTTAGAAGTAGCCCCATATTTAGTGTGATTTTTTTTCTTGTGGGGGCCATCGATGTCTGTGGGGCTATTTTCAGACCATAATGTGTGAGCGATCCACCCACAGCTTGTTATATGGAAGATGAGGTAGCTCATTATCCTGAAAATTCTTCATAGCTGCTCATAACAGGGTCAGTTAAGTACAGAGTGTCTGCTATCACTCAGAATCTTCTTATTCTCCTGGAAGTTAAATCTTACATTATTTTCACACGCCATTTTTCCTCATCTCCCAGTCTTGGGATAGGGCAGAATACATGGGGCATTACCATGGATGTCACTTGAGCTTGAGAGGAGGAGCTCTTGCCCCAGTCACCTTGGTGCTTCTGTAAGTTCTGATGGACTCGGTTCATTAGGAGACCATTTAGATGGATTCTTTGGGGATCAGTGTTTGTGTAGAAGGAGACTCTACAGAGGGCACTGAAAAAGAAGAACAGAAAGTAGGGAGGGCAAGTGGTATTACTTTCTATCTTCTGTGGGAGCATCTCAAAGAAGAAAGAAATGAAAAAGTCCCTATCCCTGGACCAATATTTGCTCTTCTCAATCCTGGTGCCTTTCAGGGCCCATCCTTTCTTGGATTCCTGGTTTCCTCATGTATCAAGAATAGCATTCATCTCCCCTTCCAGGTTCCTGTTACTCACATGACAGGTACCCTTTGCGCTCTGCTGCAAGTCTAAGCCTGAGAATCTCTGGTTGCCCTTCAGCACCTGCTCAGGTCCCCACTGGTCCATGAAGCCTCTATCAGAGGTAGAACAGGGGTGAGAGGGAGAGCAGCACTGCTTCCTGTTTTCCAGGAGAGCATCTGAGAGTGGGGAAATAGCAGTGCTTGTCGCAGGTGTCAGAAACCCTTTCACTTTATTGTAGTGACATCTGACGGGTATTGAGCACTTACTATGTACTGAGCAAGGTTTTAAGTACTTCTTCAAGCTTTACTTTATTGATTTCTCACATTGCCCTTTGAGATAGGTACTATATTATCTCTCCTTTACAGGGCACAAATCTGAGGTATGGTGAGGATAATTTGTTCAAGGGCATTTAGCTAGTATGCGGGGAACCTGGTTTGAACCCAAGCAGTCTGACCTAATGATACCATGTCAGACTCTGTGGCTCAGTCCAGAGAGAGGCGGACCAGGAATCAGAAGACAAGGCCGTGGTTTTGGTCATTTTAACTATTGGGCTTTGGGTAAGTGACTTTGTTTCTTTCTGAGCCTCAATGTTCTCATTTATGAAATAAGGAGAATATGTAAGCAGATATAAAGTTATGTTTACCACAGAGAATATTTATGAAAGCTATTGCTGAACTCTAATCTTTATATGAAGTTCATATTCCATGTTGCTTAATGTGATATTATTGGCTATTGTTACCTGCTCATGGGTCCCTCTTGCCAAAAGTATTTTATACTCATGTGGAGCAGATGTGATGTCTTTAAAAAAAGATTTCATTTATTTTTAGAGACAGAGGGAGAGAAACATCAATGTGTGGTTGCCTCTTGTGTGCCCCCTACTGGGGACCTGGCCTGCAACCCACACGTGCGCCATGACTGAGAATCGAACTGGTTACCCTTTTGTTTGCAGGCTGGTGCTCAATCCACGGAGACACACCAGCCAGAGCATATGTCTTATGCTTCCACAGTATCCCTTATATCACAGGTGGCAAACACAAGGCCCACTGACTGAATCCGGCCCTCCACCTTGCTTTATCTGGCCTGGCACCTTGTTTCTATCCAGCGGCAGTGCCAAGCTCCTTGCCCCTAGTTAAGGAGTAGTTACATTTATACAGTTCTGAAGTTACATTCCGCCCTTTGAAGGCAACCACGAGGCTGATGTGGCCCCCGGTGAAAATGAATTTGACACCTCTGCTGTACCATTCACTGGCCTGGCCACTGCTGCTTACTTTTTATTTAATATTCACCTGATGACATTTTTTTCATTGCTTTTAGAGAGAAAGGAAAAGAGCGAGGGTTTAGAGAGAAGGGAAGGGAGGGAGAAAGAGAGGGAGAGAAACATTGATTGGTTGCCTTTCATAGGCAGCCTGACGGGGGACTGAACCCACAACCCAGGCATGTGTCCTGATCAGTAATCAAACCTTTGGTTTGTGGGATGACATCCAACCCACTAAGCCACATTGGTCAGGACATGCTTACCTTTTAACAGTGCCACCTATTTCCTTGGTTATACCCTAGTCCTCATCAATGCCTATAACGGTTCCTCTTCTAAAAGCTCGATCTGAAGCCTTACCTTTCTGAACACTGTATCTTAAGTTTTTAGCATCCACTCTTCAGTGTTCTTCAGTCCCAAAGGAACCTTCAATCCGTGGACTCTACTGCTCGTTCACTATTGCCCTCCTCGGCTTAGATTCATGGTAATTGACACAAACACGTATCGTGTGTGTGCTGAGCCCTCCTACCTACTTCTCTCCAGTGAATTCTCCTGTCAGAACCCCAACTCTCTGCTCCCCTAGACCTAGTAGCTAAATGTGATTGCAGAAATTAAACATTTATGATGGTAATTCTCAGTACTGCAATCTTACCACATTCCCTTTGACTTTACCTGCTTTCTCGTCAAAATATTATTTCCAACCCCCTTTCACTTCAGAATGCCAACTCTTCTCCGTCCTTTGTATTGGGAATTTCACTTCCTATTTACAGAGACAACAGCAACTGTATGAGGATTCCTTCATATGTGCACTACAGGATGAACGGGCCTCCCTGCATGGGAAGCCCTCTGTCCCGCCTTCCTCTCAAGTGGACTCTGCCATGTCTGCCATCACAGAGCTCAGCCCCCGCCCCACGATGCTGTGGGCACACTGGCTCCACGCCCTTTCTCTGGCGGGCCAGGCCCTTCCTGCCTCCGGGCCCGCACACCTGCTGTTTCCTCGTTGCTAGTGCTCTTCCTCCAGATCTTCGCATGCCTCTTTCTAATCACACATCACAGTCCAAACGAGTTTTTCCTGACACCTCTGTCTGAAATAGTGCCCCTTGTCATGCCATCACTTTCTATCTCCTTAGCCTGTTTCAGTTTCTTCACAGCACAAATCATTATCTGAAAAGTGCTCTTTATTTATTTGTTTACTGTCTGTCTTCCCCAGGAGAATGTGGGCACCATGGCAATAGGGCAACTTGTCTGTCTTGTTCACTTCTGTGTTCTAGCACCTGGAAAGGCCCCTGAAATACAGCCAGTACTCAATTACTGTCTACTGAATAAATGAATTAACAAAATTAGGACCATCGAAATGATCTTGGGTAAATCACTTTTATTAGTGTCAATTTTTTCATCCATAAAGTAGGATAATTAGCTGCCAGTGGACTAATGACTATTTTGGGTTCTATTCTTCCTAAATGGAGGTCATTTGGGTAACCACGGTCATTGTCTATGATTCAGCCACGGGTTAGTGTGTGTTTAGTGACCATGAGTTCCATGTGAACCCTGAAGACATCTGCTTGGCTGGATTTCTGCCTTGTTTGGCTAGAGTGTTCTAGCTGAGGAGCTTAAACAGCCAAAGATAAACTGAGAATGCTGTGGACATTCGAGGATGTGAGTGCCAAGGGATCACAAGAGAATTTAGCAAAGGCTCCTGTTCAGGTTAGGATGACCTCACAAAGCAGGCAGGGCAGATTCTCAGCCAGACGGCAGGCTCCATGGGGAGAGTGTGCTGTGCTGGGCTGACCACCCTCTGGGCTAGTCCTGTAGGGCCGTATGCCCAGTTACCCTTCTGTTTACCCATACCAGGGCCTGACCAGGCGATGGTCCCGAGGAATGTTCAATTTCGGTCTAGGCAGGGGGAAAGCACTTGTGTCACCAGTCTGGTGAGGAGATCCTTGAAGTGTAATGTGAATCCCACATAGCTAATAATGATGATAATGATGATATAATAATACTAACAATACACAACTTTCACTGCACATGTGCTTGTGTGCCACAGTAGTGAGGATTTTATACATTGTCTCATTTAATCCATCCTCCAGGGAAGATTAGTATAGCAGATGCTATTGGTACTCCAGCCATCTCCCTGACCCCAACTCTGAGGTCCCCTGTGGGTGCAGTGGACATTCCTAGGCTCACCAAGAGCTCACCAGCACCAGCTGTCATGTTTCTCAGCTTCTCTACTGAGGGATTTTTCTCCTGTGTGGTAGCTTGTTCCCCCTACATGCCAGGTAGCTCAGAGGTATAGGGGTTCAACATGCCCAGGAGCAGCCTTCAACTAATAAGGGGCAAGAGTGAGTGGATCCATACCTCAGCTCTCCGCCCTTTGGTGGGACAATTCTGAGGTCCAGTAGACATGGGTCCCAAGGAGGTTCCCCAGGAGTCAAAGCCTCATTGTCCCCTTGTCACCCTTCCTCCTTGTTATCTTTCCTCCCCCCTCACTGTGTTTCTGCAGTCCCCTCTCAAATAAAGTACCTGAGCCCAAAAACTACTCTCAGGGTCTGCTTCAAGGGAACCCACACGAAGACAATTGAGTCCCATTTTGGAGAGGAAGACATTGTAAGAAGAAGGAGCAGAGGATTCTCCATGCCTCCAGTTCATGTTTCTCTTAAATCAGGTTGGAGCTTTCTGGCCTGGCTCCCAACTCCTCAGGTGAACCATAACCATCTTTGGTCACCAGGTCCTTGTGCCCAGCCCCAACTGTTTCTGAGATATGAAAACATTTGACTCTGTTTGCTGTCTGGCAAGGAGCAGGCATCCCTCTGGGACTCACGTTGAGACATGCAGCCAAGACAACTAGGCCTACCTGGTTGAAAACAGCATGACACACATTCTGGAAACACCAGCCTCAGAGCCTGGGTAGACATGACTGGACAGGCTGTGTTTGTCTTGCCATGTGCCATGTTGCAGTGACTCAGGTACAGGTGTGACCTTCTTCTTTCCCAGGGTCTCTTCTTCACCCTAGCAATCTTGGCTATGTGTGGGTTGCAGACTGTCTTTTGGGGGAGGACCTTTTAGCTCAAAGTGTTGGAGGGAGGGAGTGAGGCTTGCCAGCAGGGATGATAGAACCCAAGCCAGGTGTTTAGAACCGGGAAAGGTGGGATGATTCCTGAGGAGTAGGGGTTGGGGGAAGGGACAGGATTATGCACTCTGGATCCCAACAAATTCTCCTAGCACTTTCCTCAGAGACATTCTTACGTCTTTAAGGACACCAGAACCCTATGATGCAACACTCTCTATATGGAGAAGCAAGGCTTGCTTGGTCAAGAGAAATGAACAGCAGCAAGAGTGTTAGATTCTCCCATAAAACAGGGGTAATGACCCACAGCCCACAGCTGTGATGAGAACGAATTAGGATGATATCCGATGAGAGGACCAGGCCCTGTGTGGTGCTTGACTCACAGCAGAGCACGCCATGTATGGCCTCTTTCCTGCTGGCCTTCCTACGTGCCTTCCCACAGAGTGGCTAATAATTGAAAGGGAAGGTTTCTCTTCCTTTCTACCTGTGATATGTAGTACGTGGCATAGGATGCAGCAGAAACTTTTTGTGAGAATTGTTCACTGCAGGAAAGGTCTTGCTTACTTTGTAGGGGGGCTTCCCTTTCCCCTCTGTGAACTGAGGAAGCTCAGTGGTGAACTGTGCATGAGAGGACCACCCGGTTCCCAGCCTTCTAAGCTGGAAGAGCAGTGGTTCCTGAGTGCTGGCATGGGTGCGGATTATCTGTGGCAGCTTGTCAAATGCACATGCTCTGTCTGTGCCCGCAGAGATTCTGATGTAGTGGGTGCATATGTTTTAGTAAACAATCTGATTCTCCTAAGAGACCACTTTGATATCAGTGATGCTGGCAACATTGGCACCTTCAAGTTCCTGGTGCCCTGTGTTCTCAGAGTCTCTTCCCTGCTGTTTGAGGTGTAGCTGATAGGCAGGAAGTTTCCCTCTACATCAGGCCTTCAGTGACAGAGGGTTTTTCCAGGCAAGCCCCTAGCAGTAAAAATATAGCTTCTGGCCAGGCACTCCCATTGTCTCTTGAGCGCCAGTCCCTCCTCAAGTGGAAATGGTCCCAGGACCGTCTTGGTGCCTCGTCAGAGGGAATCTACCACTTGTAAACCATTTCTTCCTTCAGTCAGTTACAGGACAGAAAACTTTCCCTCAACCTTGAGACCATGCCTACTTCTTGATGACCCAATTCAAGTGTCTTGTCCCCTGGTCTCAAATTGCATATTTGTCCCTGAGCTGCCAAAGAATGTGGGGCTGTCCATCTGTAATTACATTTTCTTTCATGCGTAGGATGGGAAAATTCTCCAGGACTCAGGGAAAAGGATTGGTCCCCCGCTTCCCACCTTGGGCAAAGAGGGTTATCTGCAGCTTCTCCATTCTGAAAGCATAAAAGTCCCCCAACATCTCAAATCCCAGTGCAGCTGGGCTCCAGACCAGTAGGACCATGTGGAGATTCAGCGGCTGGACTGCACCCTAGCAATCTGCTTGCTGATTTGCAAGGAGAACTTCTGCAGTTTGGCTTCAGTCCTCTGTCTGCTGTCTTCGGCACCCGGGTTTCCTCTCTCTTCTCTCTCTGGCTTTCTTTTTGGTTCTCTCTTTTCTCTCTCTCTGCATTTTTCATCCCTCTACAATGGAAACATCTGTCTTAAATCTGCAAGGCTAGTCCAAATGTTTACTAGGCTTATTTAATAGGAAAAATAATGATAAGTGCTTCTGTTTGTTTTACTAAGTGATCCCCAGGCAGGAATAAAAAGAAAATCCTCTGCCTGGAGGGAAGCCACAGTCACCCTAAATTTGTATTCATAGAGAGGGGGAAAAGACTAATACTGTGATTATAATATTCATCAGTATTGGTCAGATCCCTTTCTACCAGCCCATCAGTAATGACCTTGCTGCAGACCAAAGCCTGAGGAAGGAGAGCATCTTTAGGGGTTAGGTGGGGTGAGGGAGGACTGAACTGTCACATTCTAGGCCAAATCAAGCCATATCATAAAAAACAATACTATTGAGGTATGACTGACATACAATAAACTACATATTTAAAGTATACAATTTGAAAATTTTTGATAAGTGCACACACCTGTGAAACTATCACCACAATGAAGACTGTGAACATACCCACCCCTCAGTTTTCTTATGTTCCTTTGCAATCCTTTGTTCTGTCCCTCTGGCCCCCTGTGCCATCCCCAAGGAATCACTGATCTGTGTCCTGTCACTATAGATTAGTTTGCATTTTATAAAGTTTTGTATAAGTGGAATTGTGCATCATGGGCTGTTTTTGCCTGACTATCTTCACTTGGCACAATTATTTTGAGATTCATCCATGCTGTGTGTTCAACAGTTCTTGCTCTTCATGGCCGAGAAGTATTACATTCTATGCGCATACAGTTGTTTATTCAGTCACCTCTTGATGGATGTTTGGAAAATTTCCAGTTTTGGCATATAACAAAGCTGCTATAACATTTGTGTACAAGTCTTTGTATGGGTAATATATATTTTCTTTTCTGTTGGGTAAATATATAGAAGTGGAATGCAGAGCCATATGGCTTTTAAGAAGCTGCAGGGGTGATTGGAAAGAATCTTGGTCTGGCAGAAAGAAAATCTGGGTTTAATCTTCATTTTTCTAGTTACTAGCTGTGTGATCTTAGGCAAGGCACTTAACAACTCTGAGATTCAAGATGCCTGTCTGTTGAATGGGATGAAAACAAATCTGTGTCTCTCATACATTCAAGTGGGAGGAGGAGGACGAAGGGGCATAACCAAAGACATTGCTGAGTTAAAAGGCCCCACAGAGCACCTTGAAACCATGATCAAGCATGAGCTCCCAGAAGAGATAAGTCTATGTTTTAGGTCTTGCTTTGCCAAGAGAGGGAGCTGTCCAAAGGCTTGGGAGGTGAAGAATCACATTTGGTATTTTCTTGTTGCTCCAAGCTGCAATTCCTTTGTTTTTCCACCATCCACATCCTCTCCATCTCCTGTTACGGTCTTCCTGCAAAGAAAGGCCCATTGAGCAAGGGTGAACTATTAGAGGCATTGAGTGAAAAAGTTACAATTGGGATTAACTTTCCTCCCCTGCCTTTGGTTCATACATCCAGAGGGTAAACACAAAACAGAAGGGTAATATCATAGAGGTTGGACCTCGAGAGCAGCTCTGCAGTCCTTAAGAATTTTACCAAGAAGTTGTCAAAGGGTGCTTGTATATATGGGTCTGATTTCTCAGGGCTCTTTCTTTTTTTCAGAAGTGTTATGCACAGCAGTTAGTGTCTTTGGGGTATGACAGACTTGTGTTCACATTCAGGTTTCACTATATACTGATTGATACGTAGTGGGGATACTACTTCATCTATAAGCTTCCATCTCCTCATCTGTCAAGTAGAAATGCTAATGATACACACTTAGCTTGACTGTTTTGAGGTTCACTGAAGGAAGGGGCACACTTTTGCTTTGAAAGTATAAAGTTCTGCCAGACCTTTGTAGCTATCTTTCCCTCCAGACTTCATTTCTAGGGAAGGATGATCCTTTGGTGATCTTATACATTATGTGTGTGGGGATGGCCACCCTCCAGACTTCATTTCTAGGGAAGGATGATCCTTTGGTGATCTTATACATTATGTGTGTGGGGATGGACAAAGTCATTCCTCAAAGACATCCTCCATAGCTGAACTCCCTAGTATTGGTCATGACTTTGAGTTAAATCACTCTGCCATCAGAAGGTAACTTTAAAGGGGCAAGTACATTTACTGCACAGCAATCATCCCTGAATTAGTGTATAAATTATACTATTTTCGTAGCAAAGGTCTTCAAAATATGGGTATAGAGTGAGTTTAGGGAAGAGTGATTGGGAATGCAGACCCCTGGACCATACAGGATAGAAGTAAGGGCATCTAAATGGATTTAAAAAGTAAATTTCCTCCTTTTATTTATTTCTAGGGCCATTCATGGCCAGGGGAGGCCCGTTTACTCCATCATTTCAGTAGTCTCATTGAAGACTGTTCTTCATCTGCTTTAAACAGTAAACTGTTCTTTTCTTTTTTTCCAAACCCATCCATATGTCTTACTCCACCATTGGAGGCCATCTCTTACCAGATCAAACAACACTGTATTGGATAAGGAGAGCTTCTTTTGCACATTCTACTTGATTTATTCTCAAGCCTTTATCTGTGAATCATGAAAGAGAACAGATGGTGCTGTCTGCATTATAAAGATGGGAAATGGAGGAATAATGAATCCAAGGATCTTTTTTGAGATCTCAAATTTAGTGACAAAGACAAGTGGTCAAAAGTTCAGAATGCCAAGTTACTGAGCTGCCGCCTAGGTGAGACACCAGTTCTCCAAGGCCTTGATCTAATAGGGGCTGATTCTAGCCAGAGGAGGCTGATTCTTACCAGAAGCAAAACTGGAGAGAGGTTCCCCTGTTTTTTCTTCTCAGGTGTTAGCAGTACAGGGTCCTATCAGATGCTGTGTTATATTTATTCTAGATGTGTCATGGACAACCATACCACTTGGATAAACAGAAGAAATTATTCTGTCGAGAGCATGACTTCCCCACAAAAGACACCAAGAAGCCAAAGCAGTCTTGAAAAAGAAGCACAAAGACAGAAGCTTCATACAACCTGATTTCAAGGTATATTACAAAACTGTAGTAATGAAACAGCATAGTATTGGCATAAAAACAGACATATAGGTCAATGGAACAGAACAGAGAGTCCAGAAATAAACCTACACATACACTAAAATAGTAGATTAATTTATGACAGAAGAACCAAGAATATACAATGGGAAAAGGACAGTTTTTTCCAATAAATTATATTGGGAAAAATGGATAGCCAGGGGAAAAAATGAAATTAGATAACTATCTTAAACCATATACAAAAAATTAACTCAAAGTGTATTCAAGACTTGAACATAAGACCTAAAACCATAAAACTCCATGATAACATAAGCAGTAACTACCTTGACATTGATTTTGGTGATGAGTTTTTGGATTTGACACTAAAAGCAAAGGCAAGAAAAGCAAAAATAAACATGTGAGACTATATCAAACTAAAAAGCTCCTGCACAACAAAGGAAACCATCAACAAACTAAAAAGGCAGCCTACAGAGTGGGAGAAAATATTTATAAATCAAATATTTGATAAGAGGTTAATATTCAAAATATATAAAGAGCTCATACAACTCAATGGCAAACAAATAAACAAACAATCAAACAAACAAACCCCCAGACAATCTAACTAAAAAATGGCAGAGGATCTGAATAGACAATGTCCCAAAGATGTGCAGATGGCCAACAGTTACATGAAAAGGTGTTCAACATCATTAATTATCAGAGAAACACAAATTAAAACCTTAGTGAGATATCTATTCACACCAGTGAGAATGGCTGTTATCAGTAAGACAATAAATAACAAACATTGGTAAACATGTGGAGAAAAGGGAACCCTGGTGCACTGTTAATGGGACTGTGAATTGATACATCTACTATTGAAAACAGTATGGAGCATCCTCAAAAAAAATTAAAAATAGAATTACCATATGATCCATTAATTCTACTTCTGGGTATTTATCTGAAGAAAGACATGTAAGTTACCTAAGTGTCCATCAATAAATAAGTAGATAAAGCAAGTGTGATATAAATAAATCTACAAATATAGATAGATAATCTCCATACATGGAATATTATTCAGTCATAAAAAAGATGAGAATCCTGCCATTTGTGATAGCATGATGACTCTTGAGAGCATTTTGCTAAGTGATGAAAACCAGACAGAAAAAAATAAATACCATATGATTATACTTGTATGTGAGCGCTAAACAAATAAACAAAACCAAACTCTAGATACAGAGAACATACTGGTGGTTGCCAGAGGCATGGGGTGGGGGGTTGGAGAAATGAATGAAGGTGATCAAAAAGAACAAACTTTCCGTTATAAAATAAGCAGCCCTTGTGTCCCATCACACAGAGGCAGCCCGAGGAGTCTAGAAGATGCCGACCTCCCTGGTAAATACCTAGCAGCCTCCCTCTCACCCACTCATATATATGATGTTCCAATCACCAAACTAATTGGCTGAATTTTCCCCATATTTTCATGACCTCCAAGTTTAACATTTCTTCTTGAACTTAAAAAAATGTTTTTTTTTTGTGGTCATATGTATGTAGTTACACCTCACCACTGAAGGTAAGTAACCCTGGCAACCTGAACAAATTGGGAACATGGCCATAGCGCTCGTATTTGTGGGTTCTAAGGCAAGAGTACAAATGGAGACCTGTATAACATGTCTAAATATTTCATAGTTGTAAATCAAGCTAACGGACTGTTACATAAAATATGTCTACCCCCTATCGTGACAATTATACCTTCCTAATGGCAAAACTGACGAATGTGTTTAAAGCTATTCTTATTATATGACTGAAGGTTGGCAGAAAATCAAAGACTACAGAATTTAATTGTTATTGTGCATATCTGAGTCATTTTTATGGTTGATAATATTTGGCTGAGTAATAAACTAAAGACATATATATATTATTTTCTTTAATTTTAACAAAAATCATTTATGGGATGATTAATCAATATTTTCACACAGTAGATTATCTATTGATAGTAGTGGTTTAAGAAATAAAACTATAATTGTAATAAGTGTACAAATAGAAATAATTTTCTAAAAATATATGGTACATTAAACATAAAACTAAAAAATTGGAATTTATGTATGCTTCTCTAAGTTACTTTTCTTCTAAAATATTTAAAAATGTGTAATACTATAAAAAATATAAATAATTAATGGCATCAAGTTTTAAAAGTAAAGTTATGTAAATCAGACTAACATTTTAATTTTTGAAATGTGATTGTTTACTTTTAAGAAAATTAAATTATTTTTAATTTTAGCATTTAATGTCCATCTACTTGCTAAGCTAAAGATTCAGTATCATCATGCTTCATGAATGTTACACCTAGATTTATATAAAGACATAAATTTAAGGATAATGTAGATTGTTGAATATTGCAAATGTACCCTAGTCACCCCAACGCACAAGCATACCATGCTTATTCATGAGTGCCCCTGAAGTCATGAATTGGGACACAAAGAAAAGCATGAAAAGAATGCTCAGCACCACTGGGAAACCAAAGTTATGCGAGCATCTATTGAACTCAAGCTATCAACGAGGAGGAAAGATTTGACAAGATAACTCATATGTCTATTCTTTTAGTCAATCAGTTCTAAAGCTCAGTTTTTTCACATTCTCAAGTAGTGTCAGTATCAATGTCAGCAGCAGCGCAGCCCGCAAATGTTCCTGGCATTCACACACAGCTGCTTTTTGTTTTGAGAATGCAGGGAGATGTGGAGAAGTCTTTCCTGGGGCCTGAGCAGCACTGACTGTGGGTGTGGATGGTTAAGGGTCCTGCTGTGTGATGGCAACAATGAGTGCTGAGTGACGAATGGCGAGGTGCCAGTGAGTTCTTTAATAAATGTATTGTTATTTGCTTTGTTTGTTTGTGATATGTAGGCTTGTCTAAAGTATGAGGATGAGGGCAAGTTTTCCTTGGTCTAGGTCTGGGGTAGCTGTAGATAACTGGTTAGTCAGGGTTCTCCAGAGAAATAGAACCCACAGGAGATATATCCACTGGTGGAGGGGGGAGGGTTGCGGGGGCAAAAGTAGATTTATAGATGGGAGTAGGCAAAACAGTGTATTCTTGTATTATTATTTATTTATTATGATGTTGTTTGTATTATTTCTTTTCTTCTTCTTATTATTTTGTATCCTTACTTATGATTTCTCTTTTAGATAATGATGGCTGATAATTTAACCAACAATCAATGAAAGTGGATACTTAAACCTACTTTTGTGCACCCATGTATAACATATATAAATGAAGACATTATTTATAAATAAGTATAGTATAAATAAAAGTTAAAAACATAACATTTAATAAAATATATAAATATAACATATAACATTAAATACTTAAAAATAAGTAAAATATATCTATAAATATTTATGAATCTTCATTAATGTTAATATGCATATATTTAATAAATAATAAATATATTAAAATCAAATAAATATATATATCAAATATATAAAATGCATATCCTATACATATATTATAAATTGGCTCATGTGATTAAGGAGGCTGAGAAGTACCAAGATCAATAGTTGGCAAGCTGAAAACCCAGGAGAGCTGAGGGTGTAGTTTCATTATGAGTCAGAAGGACTGAGAACCACGAGAGTGACTGGTATAAGTTTCAGTTTGAAAGCCAGCCATCCCAAGAGCCGATTTTTCAGTTTAAGTCTGAAGGAAAAGACCAGTGTCTTAGCTTGAGCAGTCAGGCATGCAGAGTTCTCTCATACTGAACTTTTCTATTTCAGCGAACTGATTTGATGAGGCACATCCGTATCAGGAAAGGCAGTCTGTTTTATTCAGTCTGCCTATTTAAATGTTAATCTCGTCCAGAACTGCCCTCATCGACACATCCAGAATTATGTTTACCAAACGTCTGCCCAGCCATGTGCCAGGCACTAACATGACTGTTTTACATCCATTATCTCATTTAATTCTTATAATAGTTCTGTAAGGTGAACTTTTTACAAATGAGCAAACTGAGTCTCCTAGCAGTTAACTGTATAGGGTGGCGCCAAATTAGGTTTACAGTTATTTGTAGGGAAAATAATACAATCATTAATAAATAGTAATGCAAGAATACATTCTGTTTTGCATACTTACAACTATAAACCTACTTCATTCAGCCCCACTCTCTAGATCCAAGTATAGATTAGCCTGACTTCAAAGCTATACATCATTCAAACAAACTAGCAAGAAAATACTTATTCAGCTTCAGAGTGTTCAATCATTTTTGAGAATATTAGAAGGTCACATGTTCAATTCATTCACATGATAAATTCATTACAGATCAACCTTATCATTTTGTTAGAGAGATTACTGAAGTACCAACTATGGGTTGGTAGCCTGTTTAAATTTACTGAACACACTCTGGATAATATTACCCTATGTAATAGTCAAATATTTGACTTTTAGTTAATTTCCAGTTTGAACTATATCTCATTTTAATCATAAAAAATTAAATTTGACTTTTGAGTTCAAATTATAAAGGGCTGAAGGACCCTAGCATGAACATTTTTGTGAGTTGGTGGTGCTCAGAGATCCTACCAGGTGTTGGGTAGGGCAGTTCATTCTCTCTTTCTAATCATTATAAGCGAGTAAACTAATATATGCTATTTATTTGTTTGCTTTGTTGTTCTGTTATAAACTAGCCTGTAAAGATGACCCAGTCCAATAATGTCCTCCCTTCTGCCCTTGATTCCTCTCTCTGAGGAGGAAGGCTCAGAGATATAAACAAGTTTTGCATGTATATCTATCTATATCTATATCTATCTATCTACATATAAATAGATAGCTATAGATATATACTATATATGCTATATGGTATTATATTTATAAGATTATTTTATTTAATCCAATAGCAACCATCTTGCACTATTACATATTGCTTTGCAGGACAACACTTGACACAAAAGTATTCTCTTCATTGTGTAGTAAGTGATGGTGATGACCAGGATGGAGTGGGTGTGCTGAGGTAGAGACAGCTCATTTTGAAGTGGGACCAGAATTAGAAGAAATTAGAAAAACAATGCAGGAATGAGCATTCTGCCTAAGTTAAGATTTCTTTTTACAATGCCTTGTTACCTAAATAAAAACAGAGGCTGTGTGCTCACTGAATCTTTGGAGGTAGTTAGTGTCAATGATTTATCTCAGAGAAGTTGCATTGTTCCTGTATTCAGAGACATGAGTGGTTATTTCAGAATTGGCTGGTGTGGTTTAGAGTTTGATCTGTAGCTTTGGTTTTCTTGTGATTTATATTGATCACTCCAATTTGTATGCTGCTTTGCTCTGTAGGTTCTTGATCTACTTGTTTCTCTCCTTTTTGGTCATGGTTATAGGTTTATGTTTCTAATTTTCAATTTTCTTTTTTTCTTGGATTTTCAGTGTTTGTAGTCAAGGTGGCTATAAAAAATATAGTTCTCACTTTTATTTATTTGCCTTGCTGTTAGGCCTGTTGGGCCTTGCCCATGAGATAATGAAAATGAAAGCTTTTGTAAGTTGTAAAGCATAATTCAAATGTAAGAGATGATTACTATTTTATTTAAAATAATAAACTCTGAGTCTTCTTGCTGTAATCAGGGTCAAAGGGGAGTACCTGCTGGACAGGCAGGTCATCTTTATGAACAGAGATCCTAGTTTGCAACAGCTTTAGCAACCAATGTCATGGCCTAGATTCCCTGTGAACATGTATTACAATTCATGTCCAATCTTGAGAATAGAGACATGAGTCTAAGTAGGAGACAGAGGGCTCACAGAGGGCAGCCCCAACAGCCTGACATTTGACTTTTGCTGCACCCTGATTTTATTATTTATTTATTTTTTAGAAAGGGGAAGGGAGGGAGAAAGAGAGAAACATCGATGTGAGAGAGAAACATCACTTGATTGCCTTTTGTACATGCCCCAGCAACCTAGGGCATATCCGCTGACTAGGAATTGGACCTGCAAACTTTCAGTTTGTGGGACAACACTCAACTAACTGAGCCACACCAGTCAGGGCTCACACCCTGATTTTAGAGGCCTGAAATAATCCTCCAGTCTAGAACTAAGCTTAAATATCACCTTTACTTCCTGTGCCCTGCCAGAGATCTTGTAGGCTGTGTGGCAACATTAAGGAAAGCCTTTGGTGACTCACTTGGTTCACATGCAAATTCATACCCTCTTTCAAAAATCAATCCTAAACTGATTTGAGAGCTGAACTGTCATCCTGCTTAAGTATTTCAGCCACTCCATCGAGAAGTCCTACTGAGTTTATTCCTGAACTAAAACTAGGCTCTGCCTGCACTTTTCCTCTTTCATTTCATGTAAGACCAGGCCCAGCGTATGCCTATAGATGCCATTCTTACTTATATCTGGAGTTCCTAACTTTTGACAACTTGCTGTTTCAACTATGTTATCATTAGTAGAACCCATCCCAACTGCGGAGAAAGAGGTCCTTATGGGCTCCTTAGTAGATTGGAAATGCAGAAAGTTGTTTGTAGGGGAGGGAAGGGTTTAAGAGCCCTGACTGCCCACCCCCTACCCCGCACCAAAAGAAGTTGTGCAGTGCGCCAAGGGTAGGTTTGGGAGGTGGAACAGCGTTTTGTAAAAGGAGATACATCTATGACTTGACTGGAATTCTTTAGGATCAACATAGACACCCTCATGAGGCTGGGTGATTTGAATCCACTTTCACTTATTCATTTTCTTACTTGTTCATTCATTCAGTCAATAAACACTTACTAAACACTCACTTTTTAGTAAGCAGACACTATGTTAGATGGTAGGGACATCGTTTCTGACAGTTGTCATCTCAAGGTCATCTGTACTGTCATCTGTACATGGGCTTTAAGTGAAACAGATCTGGGTTCTAGTCTCTTCTACCCTGTTTGCTATTTGTGTTACTCTGTCAACTTAATAAAATGTCATCTAGGTCTTACTTTATGCGTCTTGTAAAATTGGATAACAATTACCATGTACAGCTGTGGTGAGGATTCCAAAAATGATGTACATTTGACCTTTAAATAACATGGGTTTGAACTGTATAGATCAATTTATATGAGGAGAGTTTTAAATTCATAATATAAATGTATTTTCTCTTGTGATTTTCTTAATAACATTTTTCTCTAGCTTACTTTATTGTAAGAATACAGTCCACAATGCATATAACACAAAGTATGAGTTAATTGACTGTTATTGGTAAGGCTTCTCATCAACTGTAGGCTATTGGTTAAGTTTTTATATATAGAGAGAGTTCTATATGGATTTTTGACTGTGCAGGGCTGTCAGCACCCCTAACTCCCACTTTGTTCAGAGATAAACTGGATATAACACTCAGTGCTGGGCAGGTAGCAGGCCTCTCAGTAACTGATGGTTGCACCCTCCTCACTTGTCTCTTGATCACCATCTCAGACACACTGACTGCTTTTTGCCTAAGGCTTTTAAGTAGCATTTAATAGTGCTTACGTCTTTGTGTGAATAGACATATGGATGAGATATTTTCAGTAGCTTATAGATTGTAATTTGATTCCAGAAATATGTGGACATATTCTTAGTTCAATATTATCTTTTTATCAGCATGATTAAAGATCTAACTTTTTAACTTGAATGATTAAATTAAAAGTCATTGAATTAATCAAGACTGACAGGCTAAGCAACCATTAATATAATAAAAACAATGAATTGTACATAATAACCATAGAGATGAAATGAAATCATAAAATTATTTAATCCAAAGAAGAGAGAAAAAGGGAGCAAGAGCAAATAACTCAAATGTAAAACGAATTGCAGGATGGCTGATTTGAACCCAACCATATCAACAATCACATTAAATGTAAATGGTCAAATATTCTAATTAAGAGACAGAGATGTGCAGAACCCACTATGTGCTTTTTATATGAAACCTACTTTAAATATCAAGACATATGTGTGTTATAAGTAAATTGATAGAAAAGATATACTGTACTAACACTAATCTAAAGAAAGCTAGAGTGGTTATATTAACATCAGATAAATTAGCTTTCATGGCAAAGAATATTACCAGGGATAAAGAGAATCATTTAATAATGATAAAGGAGTCTACTTATTAATAAGACATAACAATTTTAAACATTTACTCATCTAATAACAGTTTCCAAATGTGAAATAAAATCTGATAAAACTGCAAAGAGAAAACACAGAGAATTATAATTAGAGATTTCAGCACCTGCTCTGAATAACAGATAGAACATATAGAGAGAAGTCAACACGGATATAGAAGACCTAACCAGTACTGTCCACTAACTGACATAATAGAGCTTTACAGAGCATTGCATCCAATGATGGAAGAACACACAGCACTCTCCACCCAACAGTTTAGCACCTGACACAACACTCTAGCCACATCGCTCTGCCAACTGTAAAATGCTTCTGGGCCTCTCCAGGCCACGAGAAATCCGACAGAATTCCTGTCAAGAGTTGTACAGGCCCTACCTTGGGGCACTGCTGCTGAATATTATAGTAGCACCTCCAAGAGAAGATCTTGTTTCACCTGGGCAGGATGAAGTCAGGGATTGAGTATGGACCAAAGATCTAAGCCCACATTGTCATATTCTGTGGGATAACAGCAGCCTCTATATTTTGTCAAGACTTATTAAAACCAACATATTGTTGCCTTTAGGGACTTGGCAGTAGAAAAACATCAGTGCCAGAGTTAGGGCCATTCAAAGATTTTATGTCATTTATTAAAGCATATCTAGACTGTTCAAATCAGTAAAACCATAAAGATCCCTCCCACAGAAACATTCCTGAGATTTTATTCCCTTAAGAAAACATATGACATGTCTTCCTGCCCCTCACCTTTCCAAAGGGACAAAATTTAAAACTATAACAATTATGATAGAATTGTCAAGTACATATGTGGTCAGCTTCAAGTTGTAATGTGTAAATGCAATTCATTTAATGGTGTAACAAATTATAATACTTTGATCAAGAAGAAAAAAGATAAACTGGATGGATATTTGATATAATGATTACATTTTCACCATGTCATTTTGTGGGCAGCCCTACCGTCATAAAATTCCAGAGAACCGGTCTGCCTGGGAGTCAGAAGGACAAGTGAAAAATGGAGGAGGAGAAACACTCCAGCCGCACTGCACCTTGTGAGCACCTCACCGTGGACTTCGGCTGTATTGTGTGCTTGTACTCTCCACAGATTCAAAAAGCTCAATTTTCCAAATCTGAGCTTTGGAAAACTCACGGGGCTTTTTCCAAAATCTGTCCTTCCCGTGAGCATGAAACTGTGCCCGAGGTATAGCAGGTTGTAGTGCATGTCATCATCTATCACAGCCCCCCTTCAGGTGGTGTATGCCACTTTGTGTATAGTATTAGGACCACAGCGACTATAGCGATGTGCTTCCGTTTCTCTCCCCTTGGCCCTTGTGCTATTACCAAAAATTTTACTTTTAGGCATGTTATAAATCACAAAGTACCTTTTTATTACTTTTGCTTAAATAGCCAATTATCTTTTAAGTTAATTTAAATAATAAGTTAAAAAGTCTACATTTATTCATTTAGTTACTATTTCTGGGACTCTTCATTTCTTTATGTAGATTCGGATGTATGTCTGCTATCACTTTCCTTCTGCTTGAGGTACTCCCTTTAACATTTCTTGTAATGCGTATTTACTGACAATGAATTCTTTTAGCTTTTCAATGTCTGAAAAATCTTTATTTTGCCTTTATTTTTCACAAGGTGAAGAATTCTGTGTTGACAATTTTCTCCCATTCAATACTGTGGAGATGCCACTTGACTGTGTCTAGTTTGCATAGTTTCCAAAGAAAAATCTGCCTCTGTTCTTGTCTTTGTTCCTCTGTATGTAATGTGTCCTTTTGTTCCCTAGTTGCTTTTAAAATTTCCTACTTATTATGGGGTTTTAAGAAATTTGGTTATGATGTGCCTTAGTGTAGTTTTCTTCATGTTTCTTGTTCTTGGAATTGAGCTTTTTGAATCTGTGGGTTTATAATTTTCATCAAAATTGGAAATTTTTTAGCCAATCTTCCTTGAAGTATTATTTTATGTCTTCTCTTTCAGAGACTAAAATAACATGAATATTAGACATGGCCTAGTTGTAACACAGATTTTTTTTTCCATTTTGAGCAGTTTTTAATTGCTATTTCTTCAAGTTTACTAATGTGCTCTTTTGCAACATCTCATTTTTAATTTAATCTACTATATGTTTCATCTCAGATATTGTGGTTTTTATCTTTGGAAGTTATATCGGGGCCTTTTAAAAACATCTCTCATGTCTCAATTAACATGTTAAAGTATTCCTTTGCCTTTTTGAATATGTGGAATGCAGTTTTAATCATTCTTTCAATGTCCTTGTCTACTAATTCTATCATCTGTACTAATTCTGAGCCTATTTCAGTTTATTGATTTTTCTATTAATCATGGTCCTTTTTTTTGTTTCTTTGCATGCCTGGTCTTTTTAAATTGTATATCAGGTATTAAAAATTTTACCTTGTTAGGTATCACATGTTTTGTTGTTCTTATTAATATTTTTGAGCTTTTTTTGACAGTATTAAATTCCTTGGAAATAGTTTGAGCTTTTCATGTCTCGTTTCTGTGCTTTGTTAGGCAGGATCACAGCACTGTAGTCTATGGTTAATTTTACACACAACTGAGGCAGACTACTTCTTTGTATAGTTATGAGATTTTGTACTCTGGATGGTGGAAGAGGTGCTGTTTCTTTTTATCTTTAATCCTTTCAAATGATTTTTCCCTGGTCTTGAGTAGTTTACTCATGTATCTGAGCTGATCAGTACTGAGCTAAGGGACTTCTCTCAGGTCTCTAGAGCTAGTTCTCTCTCTCTCTCTCTCTTCTTTACCACTCTGCCCTGAAAACTCAAACTGCCTCTAGGATTCCCAGCTCCTTGTCTTCAACTCAGAAGAACACTGGGTTCCATGTGAGTCCCTCTCCTTGCATCACAACCTGGAAACTCTCCAGGCAGTAAGTTCGGGCAATTATATGGATCCTTGGCTTTCACTGTCTGATATCCAATGTTTTGAAAACAAATATGTAGGTATATATACATATATACTATATATGTAGGTACTGTATACACGTGGTCTGCTTTTTTGTTGTTTCAGGCAGGAGGCTAAATCCTATCTCTTTTACTCAATCTTGGCTGAAAGTAAAGTCTGTACTATCCTTTATAATTAAAATATCTTGTGCCTTTTATCCATTTTTATTTTATGTTATTTTTTAAATTAGGGGTGGGGTGGCTTATGAAGATAAACCAGAAAAGGTTCCTTTGTATAAAATGCTAAAGAGATGACTTTTCTCATTCTTTTTCACTATTATGATTCATTGCTTTGCCACAAGAGTGATTTTCCAAATCTAATCCTGTCTCATTTATGCCTAAATCCATCTTGGCTTCTGAAAGACTACTGAATAATATTGAGACTGCTTAGTAAGCATGCAAGGCTCCTTTATACCTGTTAACCCTCATTTTTAACACCACCCACCTCTCCCATATACCCTACCCTCTAGCTAAGCTTATGCTGTCTGCCACAGCAGTCGCGTGTGGGCTCTGGAGTCAGAAGAACAGTTCAAGTCCTATTTAATGGTTGCCTGATTTGGGAAAATTAACTTCTTTAATATGTTATCTGAAAATAAGAGTAATACATACCTGCCAGGGTTGTTGTGAACATTAAATGAACTAATATCTGAGAAGTGCTCACCACAGGGTCTGGCTCAGAGTAAGTGCTCCATTAACATAATTTATTACTGTGATGATTCCTTCAATGCATCATGTTCTGTGTGTCTGCCCTGTGGGCCTTTAGACATGGTTCTCCTATTGTCTGGGAGTTCTGTTTTCTCCATATACTCTTCCCCACTTCAGCTTTTCTTATCAGATGCTTTTCAAGGTTTCTCTCATGTGGAAGGTTTTCCCTGACCTCCTGGTCTTGGTAGGATGCTCTCCATGTTCCATGGTGTCCCATTAATGTTGTTTTGAAATTGTTTTCTTTCTTCCATCTCCACATAGGAGGACTGTGGCTCATGGTATGTGGTCAGTCAGTGTTAGATAAATGAATGAATGAATGAGTGAGTGAATGAATGAATGCCGGCTCCTAATATCTGTTGAATAGAATGGTGAAAAGTGTGTTTACAAAACTCTGACATGAAGGGTTGTTATTTGAATGAGCACCAGTGAAGGCCCAAAATTCCTAGACATTGGGAGTAATAGGAGTAGTGTGCTCAGAGACATAACATGGCTGGTCACCACTACATTTTGTGCCTCTGAGATGTTGCAGTTCAATGACTAGTAAGTCTACTTGGCAAGAAAAGAGCAAAGCCTGTCAATGAGAGGGAAAAAATTGCAATAAAATGAAAATCATGATCCAAACCATGCAAGAAAGGCCTTCTTCCCACGTCCTTACCCCGTGGCCCAGCCACTCAGTATTGATGGCATTATCTCCTCACAGCCGGAATTTTGTAAATGCCAGCCAATATTGACATTACCCCACATAATGAAATCAAGGTGGATGGGTGAACAATGGCTTTAAAAGTCAGTTGTTCAAAACTGTAGGTTAGAGCTCTTGAGCTATTGTTTGTCGGCTTGATGGCAATTTTAGTGCTTGTTCTTTATAAAATTGTTATTATTTATGATCTTGTTCTTTTGATTTTGATGTCAGAAAATAGAGCTCTTTTTAATTTTGCTTTCTAAAGAAGGGCAAAAGATGTCCTGCTTGGCTCTTACAAGTGGTTTTCTTTCCTCCCCTCTTCTTTCTTTTATACTGCCTTTCTCTCTTCATTTAATGCTGGCCCCTTAGCATGGCCTGCCTCTTGTCCTACAGTCTTGCACAGGCATTTGGAAGTCTTGGTAAACCCAATTTCCACCAGCTTCAGCCTTCCTGAAGTCCCTGTGGGCTGTGTTGAAGGAGATCCCTCATGACTGAGTCATTGGTGACATACTCAGAGCTCTGCCAGCATCCCCTCCTCAGGGACCCAGTTCCTCTCATAGTTTTGGGAAAGAATAAGAGATGCAAGACCTCTGTGTATAAGGGAAGACTTTCCATCCCACAGATTGGAAGCTGTCACAGTGATGACCCATCTTGAGGAGAGCCTCACACCAGAACTGATGTCTGAGTGAAAATAGGGGATCTTAGGAATTTGTATTTGAGATGGATACTGGCAAGGTATCTGTCCTTTCTCAATCAAAGCCTGGCATGAATTTGGGTCTATCACTGCATTTCCATTTATTGATAAGCAGCTCACAGACTAGCTCCTGGGCATGTTTGCAAATTTAATGAAGAAAAGACAGTTTCTGCCATAAGAGCTCTTCATCTAACTGACAGCATCAATCAAGAGCTACTCTGAGCTCCTGGCTGCTCTCAGTAATGAAGATTTTCTCCTAAGAACTGGAGAGACTAGGGAGACAGGAGAGGCAGGACAGTGGGCCACAGGAGGGAGGAGCAGAGAGACTCTCAATTCATGTTGACAATTTTTCCCTTGCCTCCCATGGGCCTGTTGAGGGTATGGAACAGACCAGAAAGGTGAGGTTTAGTGGCCTCTGGAAGGTCATGAAGAGTGGTGAGTATAGAGTCTTTCCCTGAGGGCAATGATGCTATGGTAGCAGCTTTAAACTTGGAGGTCATGAGAGCTGGTATTCTCCTTCTTGAAATTTCCTTTCCTTTCCATTTAGGACACAAAAAATAGAATTTCTATTTTATTCACAGATCTGAGGCCTGTCTTCAAAATTGTGTATTTTGGTGGTTTTCAAACCTTTCTTTTTCTGGGATACACTTTTTTTTTTCCTCAAAGGTAAGCTACTGCCTCTTCAACAGCCCAAGAGATAAACACACCAAAAAGAGAAGTAAGGATTTGGTAGTTTGGGATGGAATGAAGTGGAGGGAGATGCATATTGGATCATAAATCCAAGTGGCCATGTATATACTCTAGAAAACTTGGTTTCTGAGAAGTGTTTAAAACCATGAATCTAGCTCACAACCCTCAAGATGAGGAGCAGAGAGGTCATGAGACTTGTTGAAGGGCAAACTTATCACTCTTGGTGGAGCTGGTCTTCAGATCCCACCTGCCGCTCTCCCACCCAATATACCGAGCATCCTGATATGCATCGCTGATACAGGGGGAGGGGGAGGGGAGAGGGAAGAGGCAGTATATGGATTTATGGATCTTTTGGCCATCTTTGAGTAGGTGTGGCCTTATAGGTCTCTAGGATATTCTTCTATTCCTTTCTGGTTTTCTCTCCAACAACAGTGGTGCTTTCTTCCCCAAAGAATTCATGTATCTGTGACAGAAGATTTCTATACTTCTGCTTTCTAGGAGAAATGTTTTGCTCACATGGCCAGAAATCTTCAAATTATCCTTGTTACTTCCACCTTCTTCATCTCCCTTAATCAGCCCATCACCCAGATCTGTTGAATGGCTTCCCAAATAACCTAAGTCAGTCTACTGGGTTCTGTCTTCATCCTAATACCCTGTTTCAAACCACCATAATCTCACTGGAGGTGGCAACAACCTCCTTACTGGCTATCCTCTTTCATTCTGGTCTCATCCAAATTCATTCTTCACACAGAAACCAAAGTGATGATTTTGAGCCAAAGTTCTGATTATGTCACTTTTTCTTTCAGCTAAAAATGCCTCTGGTTTTCTATTGGTTTTCAGATGAGACCTCAATCTTTAACATAGTCCATGGTCAGGGTTCTGTCTTGTCCTATACCTCCTTCTCCTCTCTCTGGTCTCAGCTACACCAGCATTCTTGCCATGCCCTCTCCTACCACAGAAATTTTGCGTATGCTGGTTTTTCTTTTTGGAATTCTCTCCCTACCCCCATTCACCTAGATAACTCCTCCTCAATCTCAGCTCTTGGTTCTCATCAGGGAATCCTCTTCCTCCTTCTGACTCAATTATAATTCCTTATCATAAGCTCTCATTGCATCATGTATTTCTCCTTTCACATTTCCTTGTGTGGTTATGTGCTCAGTGTCTAACTTCCCTGTGGGACTGTCAGTTCCATAGGTTAAGGACCATGTTTTTTTTAGCCCTGGCATGGTGTCCTTCATAGAGCAGGAGCTCAATAAATACTTTGTGAACAAATAAGTGAATGTATGAATGAACTGACTTTTGGAATAGGAGATCTTTTGTGAATCATCCCTCTTGAGTGGTAAGGGAAGTTTTTGCTTGTGAGACAAGGCACTTTTAAACCCCTGTTTTGACATCCCTGTCAAAAAGACTGCCTTTTCATTCAAATTGTGAAAAACACTTATAGCAAGCCTCTGGGTCCTTGACACCTCCACCTACCTCAAGAAGTAATGGGATGAAGCACCTTCTCCTGTGCCACTGTGAACTGGCCTTTTCTCTGAATTTCTCAGAGGACAGCCCTTTTCTGAGCAGTTTCTTATTCATCCTTCCTTCATCTTTCTTCTGCCAAATGAGGAGTTGGGCCAGGAAGAACTATCGGCTTCACTATGTAGTCAAGAGGAAAAGCACAAAATCATCACTTTGAGGGAGTGAGGAGAGGGGAATGACAAAAATGAACCACAGGCTGTGTCTTCAACTGATTTTGGCACAACTTTGCTGATTAGGCAATTTTTTTTCAGTTTCTTGACCTTCCTCAATCTTGCTTGACCTATGCTGTTGGCCATTGCAAACAGTATAGTATTCTCAATAGCCCAAAAATTGTTTGAGTCCAGGATTGAGGGATTAGAACATCTTGTTCCCCTTCCAATATCTGAGTCCCACCCATTCTGTTTAAGAAGGGCTAGATGTGCCTGGGAAAATGGCATGTGGTGCAGAAAAGGTCAGTGGCTTTGGAGACTGGTAGTTCTGGGCTCTGGCACTTACTAGTTAACTTGCTGAGGCTCTCTGAGCCTCAGTTCACTCATTTATGAAATGTAGTAAAAATACCACAGTGTTGCTTGCATGTTAAACTTTTTGGATCAACGACTAGTTGAGATGCTTAATGAAAATAAATTTTCTGTCTGGAGTCTGTCCCTCAGTGCCTCCTTCTAGGATTGCGTGTCTATCAATTGTCTTGATTGAGGTGAACAGTATGCTCCTATTTCTTTAGCCCTGATTTCTAGCTCACTCAGCCCTGCAGTTGGCACACAAGTACTTTTGTTCCTTGGAACTCTGCTTGGCCGACCCCAAGGCTGCCCATCACAGGCATTTCCAAGGTCTCCAGTCAGGCTTCAGACAGGGCTAGTCCCTTCTACTCATTCTGAAATTATGCCTGGGTCTGCCACCATTGCTATTTCCCCAGGGTCCCCACTGGAGTGCCTCTGAAAGCCTTGTCACCACTTGTTGAAGAGGAAGTTGCTTAAGCTGGAGCACTCAGCATCACCGCCACTGTCCTGGAGTTCTTGAAGCTTGGCAAACATGGATGCCACTGCCCCTGTCCTCATTAGCCCTTGGAGCTGGGATCCTTACTTTAAATGGTGCTTTAGCTTGGAAGCAAGAGGAAGCTATGACTCCCAGTACTTCTTTCCTGTAACTTCCTTAGCTTTCCAGCTCTGTGGTCCTCAACTACATGGCTCTATGGTCTATTATATGAACTACTCTTCCCTCCCAAGGGTCTGTCATGGGACGTGGCCTACTGACCATTTACCTGTATTTTCCCCCCACCCCACACTTTATCCTATGCTGTTTTGGTCAACAATTGACCCATAACTTCTTACCCTTTTCTCAGCTGCCACACTGATGATGGATAATGTTTACATACTCAAAATACTCCCAAACAATGTCCAAATTTTGAACTCTACCTCAAGAATGTTGTGGGGGAGGTAGAACAATAATTTATGATCATCGCAGCGCTGCATGGTGCACCAGTAGCCCTTTTCTCCTATGGCCAATGACACAGATCAGATGGTCTTCAGATTTGGCAATTCCCCCAAACTGGCTATGTGTCCTTGCTTTCTTTCTCACTTAAATTTAAATACATGGAAGTGAGTAAGTCAACTAGAATCTGTTTAAATATGTTTTTAAAAGTTTTTTAATCTTAGAACTTTATTATTAGTAGTAAACAACTGCAATCTCCTACAAATGGTGAAGACACACTGTCAGGGAATGACCATAAGGTGAGGGTGGTCTTTCAGGGGTCGTCCTCACTGGCTGCCTCAGTCTCACAGTCTCTTGGGACAGTTGGGGTCCAGTAGTTGATAGTGACCATGCGTCTTATTTAAGGTAGGCAGGGCATTCTTACTGAGTCATGCTCCAGTAAATCGGACCCACTGGGCCACTTAATGAAATCAAACCCTGATTCCCCAGGATGGCAATGGAAGGAGCAGTATGGCATGATGGGTAGGAGGCCCTAAGGAGCCACATTCCCATTGCAAGTTTCACTCATCACTGCTGCTCCTTCATAGACGACATTAGTAGACCAGTTGACAATGAGCTTCATCAAACTCAGTCCAACTCTTTTATATTTCCTCCTTCAGCATGAATTTTACATATCAGGGCCCTCCTGCTTCCGGCTTTGAGGTCTGACCCCTTGTGATCTACTACATGCCCTACTACATGCATTACCATGGTGGCAATGATGGTAAAGTGCTACACTTCTTCTCTAGCTTTCATCCCAGCTTGGAATAAGAAGAGCAAATACTGCCTCTCCTGTGGCTTCTTATAGTTGCTCTTCTAAGGCCTAGGTATGTCTCAGAGCATAGCAGGACTGAACCTGTGGGTATGCTGAAAGGAAACAGCAGCATTGGCTCCTGAGGGAGTGAAGGGGCAATGGCAGGGTGGTAGTGTATGAGATTCTGTGCTTCCGCCAGCTAGGTGTCTTCTCTGGCTTTACTTCCACTCATTCCTTCACCCTCGCCCCCCTACACCCTGAACTCTGACCAAAGAAGTCCCTAGGGGTCCAGGCTCTTAGAATTTATGGACACAATGGCTCTGTGTCATCTGAGGCTCCAACAAGGCTTGGAGCTTTGATGTCTGTCAGCTTTGGTTGAGGTTGAGGAGTGGCGGGGAGAAGCGCCACTTGAACCTCCCTCACCCATTATTTCTGCCCTGCTGATCCCTAGAGCAGTGAAGAAAATTCCAGCTTTGAGGATAGGCCCTGGTCAGTTACGAATCCTGCAAACAGGTGCTTCTGGCCATCAAAGTCTTGAAGCAGTTAAACTTGCTTTCACCTTTGTTGCAGTTCCCTTAAAAGAAAATAGAGAGATCTTCGAAAGGTGGAAGGGGTGGCAGGCCAGAAACGTAAAGTGTGTGCAATCACTCAGATACAAGTGGCACCAGTAAAAATTGCCTTCATATATCAGCTTATGGTTTACACACTCTGGCAGAAAGGACACTAAAAGGTCAGCGGAAAAAAATTTATATGTCAGGCCTGGAGCTGTGACTCCAAAGGTGGTGAGAAGACACAATCTGGGAAGGGTTCTAGAGGGACTGGCTGAGGGCTTGATGTGGCAGCCTTCTTTTTTTTCACCCTTTATTTTGTTTTATTTTTAAGGAAGTTGCTTGCAAACGTCAGCAGAGAAGCTAAGGTATAGACTCAGAGTAACCTCTCGCTCCGACCTCCGGGTGACAAGACGGATAGTTCCATTCATCTATGGGTGAGCAGCGGAGGCTCCCTGCATTTTTTTTCTTTTTTGCTTGGATTCAGGATATATTTGTTTGCAGAGAGGGATGTCACGCTTGTGAATGCACTGCTCAGTCTTGTGCTGGGGTTGAAATCAAAAGAAGGGAGAAGAGAAGCGACCGGAGGGAGGGAGGTGGGGGTAGGGAAAAGGCAAGCTGTATTCTGGGGGCTTTGAATGGTGCCAGCTTGGGTCCAGAAACAAATCTTCAACCAAATGCTAATGGAGAATGTGCCTTCCAACCAAAAGAATCAGCGAATAGGCTGTAAATTAATAATGCACCCTTTTAGTAGCAATTGCCTTGTGAAAAGGTCTGGAAGACGATTATTTATCCATTCCCCTTTCTGTCCTATCTCCCATAAGAGAAGTTACTAGAACATTGTAGGTCTCTTGGAGTTTTGTTTAAGACTGACCTGCCCTCCTTACTTTATTAACCATGTAACATTTTAAGGTTGTTTTTCCTCTCTGTCTCCTTCAGCAAGTCTCTATTGATCACTGTTTACAGTTATAATCCCTTTCAAATTTATCATCCATGACTAACACTACGTGTATTGATTAGTGTTGACGGATGTCCCTCTACAATATAGAACCACCATAAGTCTGGCCAGTGAATTACAGGAGATATAGAAATGGACATTTTCCCTTTCTCCTAAAATTTTTTGGTAGTTGTCTGCTCCCTGTTTTGTTCATAGCTTAGATGAGGTTTTCCCTACCTAAACTGGGGAATTTACTGTATTTCAAAGGTAATTTCTTCATCCCCACTGAAGCCTTTTGGAAGGAGCAGAAGGTAGCCATATTACTCCTTGGTGGCAACTGCAGGGGGGTCACCTATAGGTCCTGAGGGAGATCAGATTTATGGGGGACATCCATGTGTCTTAAACCTTAAGTACCAAAGATGTACAGGCTAGTTTTTTTTTGGGGGGGGGGCTGGATAAATTAGGTGACTAAGGACAAGTGTTTGAAAGCTGGACTATACATGGAGTCATTTGTCAACAGTGCAATTTTGGGGTATCTTTTTGCTTACTCTCTGGAGCATACTCTTTGCCTATTGTGGGCCAAAGGGAAGCAGTGACCCAGTGGCAAAGCTGTGTACTCATCTGTCTTGCCTTAGCCATGTGTCCAGGGTCTGTCATGGAAGATCCTGCACATTCCTTTAAGGTACCTACCCCACCTGCCCACAAGGCTGGTACTGAGATGTGGAGAGGTCTATTCCTTAGCTGTGACTGGTCCACTCATGGGCAATGCACCATGCAAGTCTTGAGTTCAGTTGCCTCCTCTGATGGAAATAATACTTTCTTTGCTCACTAAACAAGGAAGCTGGAAGGAAAGGGGTAACAGCTGTGAGAAAGCTTCCAAAATCAGAAAGGACCACATAATCCAAGATGGTAAAAATATTACTCTGGAAGCTTTTCCTTGTTCTCTCTGTCTCTGGGTCCTAGACCCTCTCTTGTATTCCTAGAACGTTTTATGTCTCTGCAAGGTTTTCCTTCTTTTCCAGGGAACTGGACCAAAGTACCCAAGAACTAGAGTTGAGAATAGAATAAAGGACTATAGAACTCAAAGGGAATTTAGAGATCTTATAGCTTAGCCCTTCAATTTGACTTGTGGGGAGATTGATGAACGTTCTACACTTTTGGAACAGCTTGTTTGATGTCCCACACCGTATGAGAGATAAGCCCAGAAAGATATTTACTCGTAGGCAAGTATCTTTTCCACCCTTCCCTCTTCTCATCCCTTCCTCTTCATCTCTCTCTCCGCTTCCCCCTCTTCCTTCTCTGTCTTGTTCCCTCCCTCTCCACTCCCCGCTCTTATTTCTTTGTCTCTCCCCCCTCCAATCCCCTCAGCAGCAAGTCTAGGGGCAGAGACACAAGAACCTTTTAAGCTCTTAAAGCTCACTTTCTTTCACTTTGGAAGACAGGGCAATTTTCTGAGAGACTCAAAGATTCCTTTACTACAGA
>PVKM010000682.1:0-43615 GCA_004027735.1 Carollia perspicillata
GCCACGGGGATTGTCTAACTGGAGCCAGGACTCTGGGGCAGCCCTGTTAACCAGTGGTGGTGCATGGGCTTCCTTGCTGGTAGTTTTCACCCAATTCTGAATCATCCTTGAGGCATAGCAAGGAGGAGAGGGGTTTAGGGGAAATTGTAATTTCTTTCCCCACAAGCCAGAACCGCTGTCTTTGTATTAGTTCTCTTGTTAATCCCATGCTGTCAAAGACCAGCTCTGTGATCAGCGGAGGGCGAGGTCGCCTCTCTGTGGGGAAGAGGACAGCAGCCATCAGTAAGTCTTACCTGCATCACTATGGTGATTTTCTGGAGCAGTTTTCATACTTTATTTTGTAGACCCAGGATTAATGATAATTCTGCTTCTCTGTACTCTCTTATGCAACAAATTACCCCAAAATTTAGCATCATGAAGCAACAAACCTTTATTGTCTCACACAGTTTCTGAGAGAGAGGCATCTCGGAATGGCTGGCCTGGGTGGTTCTGGTTCAGAGTTTCTCACAGGGTTGCCCTCAAGGTATCAGGTGGTGCTGTCGTCATTTGAAGGCTTGGCTAGGCCGGGAGAATCTGCTTCCATGGTGGCTCACTCACATCGTTGTTGGCCGACTGCCCCAATCTTTCATCACGTGGACCTTTCTGTAGAGTTCCTCGAGTGTCTGTAAGACATGGCAACTGCTTCCTTAGAGTGTGTGATCCACAAGGAAGCCAAATGTCTTTTATGTCCCGATTTTGTACATCACATGCCAACATTTCTGCCACTCACTGTTCGTCAGAAGTGAGTCACGAAATCCAGCACATATTCAAGAGGAGGGAAATGAAACTCTGCCACTTGAAGGAGGGGCCATCAAAGAATTTGTGGACATATTCTAAAACCACTCCACCCTCAAATCTTCCATAACTCCTCCAGAAGTTTCTGCAGTCAGTCGGAATAAATGCGAAATTATCACTAAGGTCACATCAAGTCAAGAGTTCGCCGTCTCTTCTGTTCCCTGTCTTGAATAATTTTTGTTGTTCAATCACACTCACCACAGTGTTAAACATTGTGCCCTGGCTACTACAGGCCAAATAATGCAATAAATTCATTTAATGATCGAGAAAATGCCTATTTCCACAGAGAAGGGTAAATTAATTTTCTTACTCTTTTCTGCTAAGGAGAAGTTATTTGCTCACAACTGGATCACTCTTTCTCTGACAATGGAATGATAATTTTAAGTTTGGTCCTTTAACATTTCTTATTTTATTTGGCCCCACCTGAAAAAGCCTTCTTCAAGTGAATGAGTGTGCATGCGCACATGTGTGTGTGTTTAGCCCCAGTCGGTTTGCACAGACCACTAATAAGCTTTCTTTACCAAAGAGGGATTAGTCTCAGCACAACGGTGGCTACTGTTATGTTAATGGTTCCCCAAGAGTCCTGGTGGCAGCTGGCCCCTCCCTTGTGTGCTCTTCTCCGTGCAGGTTCTGGGTTGTCTTTGGGGCTTCGTCCATTAAACATCAGCGTATGTGGTGCAAACAGAGGCTTGATTAGCGTTGGTGCATTGGGCCATGACATTTTAAAATGTAGCCGCTGGATGAGAACATCTGAATTGGACATAAGAAAAGGCCATCTGAGAAGGAATCGAAGAGCCTCTACTGAAAGCCCAAGCCAACTGTTACACACGTGACTGAGGCCTTCCAGGACCACCTAGATCCTGGCCCACCTGCCACCAACCACGAATACATGAATGAGCCCAGCTGTCACTGTGTGGAATAGGAACATGCAGTTTATCCCAGAGAGCTCTGTCTAAGCTGCCAAACCACAGAGTCATGAGCAAGTAAAAGTGTTTTGGG
This sequence comes from Carollia perspicillata, assembly GCA_004027735.1. NCBI lineage: Eukaryota > Metazoa > Chordata > Mammalia > Chiroptera > Phyllostomidae > Carollia > Carollia perspicillata. Next base: position 1,834 of record PVKM010000682.1, read on the forward strand.
GGTTATTGGCTGGGCAGCAACAGTTAACTAATATGAGCTGTTTCTTACACGCATATATTCTTTTCAAAGTTCCAGAATGTCAACACAACACAGAACTATGGCATTGGAATAATACCTGTGTGGCCTAACTATAAATATTCTCCGGGATCCAAGAAGACGCCCAAATCCAAAAGTAGCAACTTACACCCAAAATGCTGATTCTCTTATACAGTAATAACTCCCAAGCAAAGCAGTTTCTCCAAATCATTTCTTATTAACATCTGGGTTCAGACTGAAGATGATAGCTAAAAGGCATCATTTGAGAAAACAAAGTAGACAGGATAAATATAAAGGATATATATCTCACATAGTTTCTCTCTATATATCTATATCTATATCTATCTATCTATCTATCATCTATCTATCTATCTATCTATCTATCTATCTATCTACCTACCTACCTACCTACCTACCTACCTATCATCTATCTATATATATAGAGAGAGACTGACTGACTCTTGGTTTCGGCTTTTTCAGACTATCCCCCAATCTTCTAGATGTTAAGAGGCATTTGAGGAAAATCTCACCATAAGAGGTTAATTGTGCTACGGTCGTCCCTTCTCTAGTCCCTTCTCTACTCTCTTTTGGAACACTAAAGGAGCTCGTCAAGTGTCTGCTGCCAAAAGCTGTGCTTCCAGATGCTCCCCTCAGGAGGCTGGTGCCTCGGGGCCAGATCAGAGGCAAAGTACCTTTGCCCAGGTCTCATGCTGTACGTAGCCCTACTCCTTCTCATCTCCTGAACTCGATCTTCTCATCTCCTGAACTCATCTCAGCCCTTTGGGGCTGTAAATGAACTCCACTTCTTTAGCATATACTAGGTGCTCAGTACATATTTATCAAATAAATGAAAGAAACATTTTTGTTAGAACACAATGTTCTTTTTTTATCACATCTTTTTTTCTAATTGGAGCACCACCTGACTTGCTCTGCAGAGATATGAAAGTTCTCAGTACTGATTAAAAAAAAGAACCCTTAATAAATAGGAAAAACCAATGCCCATGTCTCTATTTAAGATCGAGGCTCCTTGCTCCTAGAACTGAATTCCAGCTATTGAAGTCCACTGAGGGTTTTGTAGGAGCTTGCTGACTCCTTGTGAGATTCCGTCCACAAGAGCAGCAGCTTTCCCTTTGGTCTGAGGCTTAAGCACGAGTCTCTGATGTTCCTCTAAACAAATCTTAGGCCTGGCGGTGGCCAGGTGCCTGTTCCCTCCAAGCCACTCTCTTTCTGCAGGTTTTTATATAGTTTTATACCTTAAAATCCCAGAAATTTCTGGATCCCCAATCCCATTCATATTGGAAAAGTATACTTTCATTTTGAGGTTTAAAAGGAAGACTCTGCTTTCGATGCAGGAATCTGTCCACATTGTAACTTGTTCTCCACATGTCCATTCCTGGGCACACACTTGCTGGCTTCCAGAAATAACTGCAGATGCACAACGTTCAGGCTAAATGCCCAACATAGTGTTTCCTCCAAACAGACCCGGCCTGCATTTGGCTTCCAAAAGAAATCCATTCACAGAGGAGACAAACTAGATAGTCCAACATTTCATATGAATTGGGGTTTTGTCTCAAAATCCAAAAATTCTAGGTTGGGGTATGTGAAGGAGTCATTTTTCCTAAACCTGTTGACCCCAATAGCTTCAAGCTATAGCAGGATGTGAGTCCTATCCTGGTCGTTTCCTCCATCTTCTCCAAATTTGCCATTCCAGTGCACTGAAATACGACGCTCACTGCCCCGAAGAAAAGACAAATCAGGTAAAGTAAAATTTTAGTGTACTCTGAAGCCTACTGACTTGGGCTTTGCTGGATTCAGCTAGGCCTTCTCAGAGTCCGTGTGGAAGAGCTGACCAGAGCTGCACGACCGTGAATCGACTGGCAAACGGCACTTGTATGTTAATGCCTTCTGTCCACTCCATGGATGCCTTTAGATGACACTAAGGATATGAGAAAGACTTACATAATTAAAAACGGCCATTTCAAGACCAGTAGCAGGCTCAGGTATTCTATCAAGCTTATATCATAAATACTTGTTAATGATTAAAGGTGAAGTTTTGCAGTTGGGAGGTTTTCAATTCTAATTTTTGGTCTGGCCTTCGAAGATTAATAATATAGACCTACAGTGTTTGAGACCAAGTCACACAGGACTGGGAATGTCTTTATGAGAAACAATGCGGGGTCTCTTTTAAGAGTAAAGTAATTAAGTTTGTTTTCAATATCCAGTTAACTCTGGGACTCTCCATGTTACCATTGAGAAGATTTAGCTTCAGCAATATCACAATTGCTATTGCTATCTTTATCTAAAGGTTGCTATTTTATGCTAAAAAGAAAAGTAATAGTGCCACTGTTAGTCCCAGTGGAGCTCACACACACGCGCACACATACACACTACTGTGGGACGTAAAGCATAAATTCATATCAAACACATATTTTGTTACCCAGATTAATTTCACTTAAGCCTTTGTTTTTTAGAAGCCATAGTCATACATCAAAAAGCTCCAATATTATTGTAATAACAGGGAGCTTTTATTCAACTGTATAATATGTATAATAAACTTTTGGATGTGGGAGGGTCTAAGATAAAGATCAGGTTACTTATTGAATAAGTAATTTATTTAATTACTGGAATAATAATTATTTAAAATGTGCTTTAGGTTGATTTGACCAAATTATACCCTATGAAATATTTAAAATTAATCGCAAATAAACCAGGTTTCTAACTGAGATAGTCTACTAAAATGCTTTGTAAGCCCCAGAAAAATGACCTTTGTTTCTGCATCTTCCGAAGAGACGAGGGGACGTTCACATCTCTACAGATGCTGTCTTTTTACACTTTCCTGTTTTATGTCAAAGTGAACATAAGACTGTATGCAACAAAATGATCCTGGTGTTCGCAGAGCTATTTTCAGTTGATTATAATGTTTAGGCGTATCAGAACGTATTTGTCTGGAATGGCTGGACATGTTTGCATTACATTCAGTGTAGCCTGTATTATTGAATTTTCTTGTCTACTGGTATTTCTTCTCTCTACATTAAGACTACTAGGAAGAAAGTCTCTTTATTAAAGGTGCATTAAACTTTTGGGGATTGAAAGCTCTCTCTTTAATATGCACAAACACTTCAGTAGCCTGGAGAAGATAATGTGCTTCTAAAAAATGATTCCTTTACTCCTTTTTTACTAAAATATAACCCACAGTAAGATGATGCATAATGCCAGATAATGGACCTTTGTGAGTAGCCCATGCCACTGAACGCTTATGCCAGCCCCACAAATAATGTTTTTTCCCCCAGAATAATGGTTTAAATGTGGAAAAATCTTTTAGTCATGATGTTTTGTTACCTTTTCTTTAGGAAAGGAAACAAAAGAAGAAACATATTGTTGTGTATGTTTTGTTCTTTTGAAGGGCTTCAGGGGCCGTAGAACTTTAATGTTTAATTATATATATTCTTTAAATATAATAAGAATATATTTATTAAAAAGGAGAAAGCAGGCCTAGGAACTTGTGGTATAAAAATAGAGTGGAACGCTAGAAAAAAACAAAGGCAAATTCAACTAAAATAAATGCTAACCAATTTGCAACACTAGGAAAATGCTCCAGGACTTTTTTCACCATATTATAAAGATAGAGCTGAGTGGGTCCGCACAGGCTTACACAGCCGTGAGATCGTCTTGTGGGGCTCCTGCCCGTAGTCAGACAGTAGTAACACCCATCCTATTTGACACTGACATTGATCGCATGATGCTGATAATAATATCACAAGCTCAGGTTTATATTAGCATTTCACAGACCTCAAGATGCCACGTGATCTTTTGGACCTTCTACATTTAATGTATAACTTTGTCTCTGGAAGCAGTAAAGGGGGACTGCACGGTGGATTCAAGTGCAGCCCTGCAGAGTTTCCATAAGGCTGCGAGGTCCCAGAGTTTTGCCATCAGGCCTCAGAGATAGTTTAAAAGTGTTGAGCCACACAGGTCCTTGTGCCTGAGACAGATTCCTCCTCACTTGGCTTTGTAGGTCACCTCAGAGACAAGTGCTCTTTTATTCCAGAGAACTCATTATGTCTAGGACAGAGACCCTCCTCTTAATTTCTTCCCATTTGGAACCATGGTCTAGATAATAGTTTGAGATCTTTCCAGCAGTGTTTTCCAAACCGAAGAACACAAGCTGTAGCTGGATTGTCATATCAATTTAGTGGGTCTAGAGAAGCGGTTACAATAAAAACATACTATATAGCAGCTTAAAAGTGACCCAACGTGACAGAATAGAGAATATTAGCTCTCATTGTACAGTGAGGGTCTTTGACTCAATTAATGCGCATGTAAGCATATAAGTATGCTTACTAGATCATGATGAGAATGTTTTTTTTTTAATGAGTTGGGTGAAAAAAGTCTTGAAAAGCAAATGGTTTATGACAGTCTGGTTTGATAAATGTTATGCTTTAGAAGGATTTGATGATTGAATTGAAGAAAATCGTCATCTTAACTGGACAGACACACTCCTAAGTGGCAAGAGAGATGTGAATATTAGCTTCCCACTTGTGAAGAGTTTCTGATTCACCAAAGAGTGCTGTCAGAGTTAACGAGAAGGGAAGAAAATGAAATGCGCCTTTATCTCGGAATATAGTCTCCTACAGGCCTATTAAATATAGGATGGGTCTGTTGGGATCTCACAAAGAGAAAGTCTCTTTCAGACGAAATACACTCCCTTCTTGTAGGTGTCTGGAGAGTTGGGAGTGATGGAAGGTGGAGCGCCAAACTGTGGTCCCTTTCTCAAACAAGAGTTTAAACTGCGGAGCGCTCACTGACTAACCATTGCCCTTCTTGTTCATTTTTGATTTTGCAGTCTCATGACCTGTTTTTATACAATGTAAAGCTTAAAAATTAATTTAGACTCTTTTTGAGTACACCAAAGAAAGCTTGGGGCATTTTCTCTTTGGAAATAACTTTAAAATATGTCTTGTTCCTCCGTGGTCACACTGTGTTTTTTCATTGTGAAATCTGGGTAGTTTCTTACCATTACTAAGCATCCCGTGCACTGTTCAGGGAGCATTACAGAGCACTTTTCATCGTGGGTGGTCTCTTTGCTCAGTTGGAGACGTCACCAAATTACCTATTGCTAGGAATAAACCAAAATTGGTTTCACTGGTAACTCATCTTTAAGTCAGTCCTTTTATCTGATGGAGAAATAATTACTGACGTGAGATACGAATTCATTTGGGGTATGCATTGCATACAAAATAAACTCTTTTAACATAAATTTAGAGAACTAGAAATGGTGACCAGCATTCTGTGTTAGTAATTACAAAACATTTTTATTTTCTTTTTTAACATTTTGCAATTTTTATTTTTTATTGTTGTTCTATTACAGTTGTCCCAATTTTCCTTAACAAACTAAAAATGAAACTGCCTTTTGACCCAGTGATTCTACTGCTGGGATTATACCCTAAGAACCCCGAAACACCAGTTCAAGAGAACCTTTGCACCCCAATGTTCACGCAGCGTCATTTACAATAGCCACTTGCTGGAAACAGCTGAAGTGCTCATTGGGAAATGAATGAAACAAAACATTTTTTCTATATTCTAATCTGTCAGGGATCTTATTCTCTTAAAATCCCTCAGGCCTTTGTTTTTTCTTTTTGGCAAGAGAGTGAGGATTATAATATCTCGTACTATACTTTTTAATCATACATATACGTATCAGCTTTGCTGAGATGTTAAAAAAAATGCACACATTCTTTCATTATTATTCACATATCCTAGCAATTTTTCCTGGTGACCCCTGTCTTCAGATGGTATAGTCATGCAGTAGGCATGGAGAGAGATGGACTAATTGTGGCCAGTGTTCTTATCAGTCATAACATCCATTCTGATTGGTCAGAGCCCAAGCCGCGTTGCTTATTCATTTTCAATATCCCCCTTTACTATGTTCTCATTCTCACTACAAAGTTTTTGAAAAATAAGTTGACTCATGTAGGGGCATATTTACAATATTTTCTACAAGGGCTCTAGAGACAATTTTAGAAACCTATGACCAAATTATATTTCTAAACAGTTCTGCTCTCAGGAACGTTTTCAGGAAGCACAGAGAAAAGAGAGAACCTATCAACATAATGTAAATAAAAAGTGAATTTAATGACACATGAAAGCAAAGATTCTGTGGTGAATATCCAGTCTCCGTACTTTCTTTATTTCTTCTTTGATTGTCATATGTCATAAACTAGAAAACAGAATTATCATCCCTAAATGTGATGAGTAATGCTGAACAGCGAAATAGGAGCGTGAAGAATAACTGAGGGAGAGTTGGGACTGTTGTGAATTTTGCTTCCTCAGAAAGAAGTTTCCTCTCAATAGAGGAAATTTCTATTTGGACAAAGCCTAAAAAGTCTGAGGTAAGTCATGAAGTGGTTGGTTAAAAGTCATCTGTGGGGTTTTTTTTTCTTTTGCCTGCCACATTACTTTGTTTCAAAGATTTAATTTTGTTTCAATTGGAGGAAAATTTGCCAGACCTTGGCTAATTTTCCCACTTTCCCATATCAGAGAAATGTGCTTTTACTGTACTTTGATGATTATTTCTATGGTGATGTGGAGGCTAGTAATATCCATCCATTCACACAGAACGCAGAGCTGAATATGTTGATGTAATTTGACAACACTGACATTAAAAAAATGTTCGCCATCTTTTTTTTTCTTGGTTAAAAGTCAGGACTTTTATATGAAATTCAAAGTGATTGACAAAGTAGGAGCTCTCTAAAAATGCACAAAATCATAGCCCAATGTGTGCAAAAAAATAATTTTTACTCTAAGATTACAGACTCCAAAAGGTGACTGAGACAAGATATAATTGCTTTCCCTTGAATTGAGCCAGGCACTGGGGTTAGCAATGTCAGTCTCACAAAGAGTGTAATGAAATCTGTAATAATCACAGAAAGTCTGGATCTGTACCCCACATTGCATTTGAAAGATACTCGACCGGTAGTGATGGAAATGAATGGGATTATGAGAAGCTTAACACACTCATTTCCTCAATATAATACATTTTCAGATATCTAGCGTGGTGTGGGAACTGGAGAATTCCATTAACTAGTTACAGTTGTTAGCAGAAAGGTAGCAAATAACAGAGATGGTTTTCCTCACTGGTGCTTCCCAAGGACCATGGCTGGGAACTTCTTTTCTTACTATCTCTTACTGCCTCTGTAGGTGTGAAGAATGCCCCCTTGGTTATAGAAAATTGGGAACACTCATGGGGAGTTCAGAAGAGGCTCGACAGGGTGTCAGGCGTTGCTTCTTCTGTAGCAAAATGAAGGCAGCTGTGGATGAAGGGCTCTGTAAGTCAGTGGTATAAATAAATGATGTGGCTAATCATACGGGAAGTGCAGTGAGTGCTAGGATGGCAATGATCTGTAGGTGCTGAATCAGGCCTTCTCTGGCTCACTGGTAAAGTAACAGAGGGATAGGAAAAGCCCCAGGTCTGGGGTCTTCCTCCTAGGTCCTGTGACCTTCAAGTTTATCCCTGTCATCCTCTTTCCCTCAGGAGCAGCCCCACAGGACTTTTATTTGTTGCCATTGTCTCTCCAGTCTCTCATTGTAGCAAAAAACTCTAGGCCTTGCTTTCTTCATGGTCAGGCTTTGATTCTTACGGGCTGTGGGCATCACTACTTAGGTACACCAACGTCCAGTTAGTTACTCTCTATTTTAGGTGAGCGTTTCTCTTCTTGGAAAATGGCAGAATTGTACTCCTTTGTACTGATGCCCTTAAAGTTGGTTGGGACCACTAGTCCTGAACAATGAATTGTGAACATAAGTGATATATGTGAACCAATGACTGACAGGAGTTGTTGAATAAATACTCTGCCCTCTCACACCATGGGTAACGCAACTCTGAGGTGGGTTTTCCCATTCCCCAGCCGTGTGACACTTTGGTTGCCCACAGTGGGAAGTTGGGAGCATCCTCCTCGTTGGATCTTTTCCTTCTTTGTCTGTGCTACTTTCCTCTCTCCTTCTGATGTGTCCTAGGATTGTCTTCCAACCAAACTATTTGCATGCAAACCCTCTTGTGGTGGTTTTAAATATGCTCACAGCTCTTAAGTACTCCTTTTCCTAAAAAGCAGAGCCGAATTTCCTCCTAATTTGCCTGGAGTTGGTGACTTGTTCCTAACAATAGCACGTGGTGGAAGTGGTGTTTTGTGTGTAGGGGTAAAACACATCACGGGGAGCTCCTTGCGGCCTCTCTTGGGTCACTCGCTCTGGAGGAACCCAGCTGCCATATCATGTGAATGCTTGAGTAGCTCCATGAAGAGGTTCTTATGTCAAGGAACCGGGGCCTCCTGCCAATAGCTTTGTCAGTCCATCGTTATTGAGGCAGATCTGTGGGCCCAGGCCACGCCTTCATATGACTCCAGTCCCAGCCAACAGCTTGGCTGGAAAGTTATGGGAGGTGCTCACCCAGAATCACACAGCTAAGCCACTTATGGATTCCTGGAATGGACTCTCGGAAATTATGTAAGATAATAAATGCGTGTTCTAAAATGCTAATACTTTGTTGCACAGCAATAGATAACTGATTCACCTCCTCTCAGACTGCATCCAGGACACATCAATGCTATGATGACTCCTTTAGTTTAGTGAAGCACACTGAGACCAGGTGCAAAGTAGAGCCATGGCCAAGTCCATCTGGCAGTGGGTTCAGTGGGTCCTTGGATCAACCTGTGTTTCTTCATCTAATATCTATGTGCTTAAAAAGATGCATATATTTAGCAGTTGGTGGACTCTCCTATTGATTCTTTGACCTTTAGAATAATATCCATTAGAGTGGGAAAGGCCATGTAAAAGCCCCTTAAAGCTATATTACACCATTCAAGATAGTATATCAGAAGCATTCTAGGTAGAAAGGCAGAGATCAGTGCCACTTTCAAACATGAAAGAATTCAGATATTGCATCTGCACCTGCCACCTGCCAAAAACCAGGTAGACCATGCAGCTAATGGTACGCTTCTGAAAACTTAAAGTGGTAGCCCCAGTTACAGTTGCTATGCCAGATGTAATATATTTATTATACAAATTCATTCGGTTTGCAGCACATTGTATGAGACTGTTCATCTAACAAGAGTATTCCTTTCAGTCCCAATCAAGAAAGAGGATCATACAAATTTCACTGGGGATGAACAAAAATAGACATTTATAGCTTTGCACCAGGGATATGTTGTCAAGTTACATACAATCATGTGCCATTTAATAATGAAGACGTGTTCTCAGAAATGTGTCCTTAGGTGACTGTGTCGCCGTGCCAACATCTGAGAGTGCACCTACACTAACCTGGGTGTCACAGCCGACTACACACCTAGGCTACATGATTAGCCTATAGCTCTTAGGCCACGGATGTGTACGGCGCTGCACCGAGTACTGTGGGCAACTATAACACTATGGTGAGTGTTTGCGTACCTAAACATATCTAAACATAGCTAAAGTACAGTTAAAAATACAGCATGAAAGATAAAAAAATGGTGCACCCGTGTAAAACACTCGCCAAGAATGGAGCTTGCAGGCCTGGGTGCAATGGAGCTTTATTCTGGGTGAGGCAGTGATTGGCTGGTGAATGTGAAGGCCTAAGCCATTTCTGTCCACTGCTGTAGACTATATACACACTGTACAGTTAGAGCACACAACTTTATTTAAAATTTTTTTTCTTTCAATAATAAATTAACTGTAGCTTACTTTTTCCCCTTATAGACGTTTTAATTTTTGAACTTTTTGAATCTTTTGTAATGATGTAGCTTAAAACACAAGCACATTGTACAGATGTACAAAAATAGTTTCTTTTTTACATGTTTAGTCTATAAGCTTTTTTGTGTTTAAAATTTATTTATTTATCTATTTATTTGTGCTTTTTAAACTTTTATGTTAAAAAGTGAGACACAAACACACACTTTAGCTTAGGCACACAGGGCCAGATCATAAGTCACTCTCTTCCACGTCCACATCATATTCAGTAACACACAGGAAGCTGTCATCTGTCATCTCCTAGCATAACAGTGCCTTTTTCAGGCTTCCCTCCTGAAGGACCTAATGAAAGCTCTTCTTGAGGACGCGTCATTCTTTTCAGAAATATGCCGATGGTGGTTTGGTTGGATTTTTTTCATCATAGATTTGCTTAGAAGCAGATACTGCACGGTGACCTTATTTTCTATTAGTGCAAACTTTCCAGTGTTGGGGTCTATTTTCAAACTTCTAAGAAGTTTGATGAGGTCTACAAAACATTCTGGTAAACCCTTCACTGAGAGTTGACTTGGGGTTCTTCTTTTTCTTCTCTTGCGATTTCCTCTTCTCTTGCCTTTTCTTCAGCTACATGTTCCTCTTCTAGTTCCCACAACTCCTTATTAGTCAATTCCTTGGGAAGCATGTCCAGGGGAACCTCGATGTCATCTTCTTCCACACCCGAGTTAAAGCTCTTTGCCCTTGCAACCACACAGCTTTGTTGAATTTTACAACCTCCTCATCTTGGCAAACCCTTTGAAGTCATGGGCAAACCTCTTGGATGTTTTCTTCCAGATGCTGTTCATATACTCCATGGTGACATCATTCCAAGCCTAAGCAAGGTTCTTGAGGAAGTCATAGATGTTGTAATCCTTCCAGAATTATAGCAGTGTCTTCTCAGAGTCTTCCTCAGTTACAGAAATAACCCGGACAAGGTCCTCCTCAGGTAGTGTGCTTTAAAAGCTGCTGGATCAAAGAGGTGGTGTTTGGAGAAAGAAATACTACTTTGATTTTGGGATGCATATCACTAAGGAAAGGAGGATGTTCAGGAGCATTCTCAACAATAGGCAAAACCTTGAAAGGTGGGTTATTCTCCACATGGTACTTCTCCATTTCTCTGGCATAGCAATTCAGAGGGGTACGTTGGAAGAGAACCTGGGCCATTCGTGATTCCTTATTGCTCCTGTAGTATGCTGGCAGTGTTTGCTTACTGATATACCAGACAGCTCTGGTCTTTCACTATGCCAGATCTTAGGAGGTTTCAACTGTAGCCTTCAACATTGCCCCCAAGCAAGACTGTTCTGCCCTTAAAATCCTTGAAGCCTGGCACTGACTTGGTCTTCTTATGGATGAAAGTCCTTTCAGGCTCTGGTTTCCAGAATAGAGAGGTGTCGTCCATATTGAATACCTGCTCTGGCAAGTCATTTTCCTCCACAATCAGCTGCCCTAGAGTTTCCAAAAATTCTTCAGCTGCCTTCACATCAGCACTCGTGGCTCACCACACACCTTCCCATTATGTAATGAATAATGATTCTTGAATCATTTAAATCACCCAGAACTAGCAGTGAATTCAGTACCATAGGTGGGTCCAGCCTTTTTTTTCAACACTGCAAACAAATTTTGACTTGGGTTGTGATCATCATGGTGCTTAGAGACCATATGCTTGTGTGTCTGGCCTTTAATCCAGGTCATTGGAAGTTTTTCCATGTTTGATACAGGCCCTTCTCAAATTTTTGTGTGTCTCATTGCCGCCAATAAAGCAGACTCTTTAATAGCTTCTGTCATTTTTCTTGTTCTTCAGGATCAGAGCTGTGGTAGAAAAAGACATGCCTGACTGGTGAGCAATACCCATCCCTGATTTTCTACCTTCATAGTCCGTAATCACTTTTAATTTTGTTTCCATGTCAGTGACTTGATGTGGCCTCCTACTGGCAACATTAACAGTAGGTTTGTACATTTAGGAACCATGAATGAGCATAACAACACAAGATCAGGCCAAGCCCACCAGAGCACGTTGTAATCAAGAGACACGGTAAACATAAGATGTATGAGATTTTCAAGCATAAGACTGTTTTAAAGAAAACTTTAAAAATAATAAATTGAAAGAGTACACTCTAAAATAATGATAAAAAGTATAGAAGAGTAAACACACAAACCAGTAACATAGTTGCTTATCTTCATTATTATGTATTATGTACTGTGCATAACTGTGTGTGCTATACTTGTCTACAAGTAGCAGCACAACGGGTTTGTTTACACCAGCACCACCACAAACACGTTAATCATGCATTGTGCTATGCTGTTAAGATAGCTGCATTATCACTAGACAATAGGAAGTTTTCAGCTCCATTATAATCCTATGGGACTACCATTGAATATGCAGTCTATTGTTGACAAAGTGTTGTTATGCAGCATATGACTGCAATATGTGGAGACGGTAGTAAATCCCAATGGAAGAGTCCCAATGCAGACCCTTAGCATTGTGGAATGAGATTATGCTCTATATAGCACAAAAATTTTTCCTGTTTAAAATCAGTTCCTCATGTAGAATATTGAAAGAGACCATCCTTTCCATCCCTAACAACACAAACACGTCTTATAAACTACTGCAATATCATGGTGTTCCAGAAACTCTAGAAAGCTGAGAATGTAAAGCAATCTAAATGAGCTCAATTTCAGACAGGAACTATTTCTTTTGAGGAGAGAAGGTGCCTATGCTTGCTGTCATCCCTCTTCTGGCAGTGGGAGAAGCTTCCAATTGGTGGAGGTAAGAAAAAAACAGTTAAATTTTTAGCAAATTTTGAATGGCTGTATATAGATGGCATGAGCAATTAGATTTCTAAAAATCCTAGTCACAAAGCAGGTTGATGTATTCTTTCCCATGGGACCTTCTATGAGGCACAGAAAGAGTGTATAAAGGTTAGGTGCAGGGAAAGAAAGATAAGAGGTATATTTCTAAGGTGCATAGAGCTGTCGTCAAGTGCAAGGAGGCAGGCCCCTGGAGGCTGAGGGCATAGCAGGAGAGCTCAGAGAGATGAGCCTGCGGTGGATGAAAGCTTCACCAACTACGAGTCCAGGGAAAACTGGGGCCAGGCAAGAAGGGTAGAGAGTTAGAAAGCAAACTCCTCAGCAGTACATAATGCCGATGGCTAGGCTGTAAATTAGAGAGAGATCTTCAGCCTCTTCCTATACTGAAGAAAGACCTGATTTTACCAACTAAATATTTAAATCCAGTGGTGAATTGTATCCAATTAAAACAGCAATAAAAGCCAAGACAGATTATGCAACCACAGAGTACACTCACTTTATAGCTCAACCTAGTGGCTTGTCTGAGAAGGAGCATGCCATTTTCTAGAGTCATTTTATTTATATTAGCCCCTACTGTTCCATTCAGGTGCAGTATGTGGCAATGAGTTGGAAATCACAAGGTATATGAAGAGTCAGGGCAATGTCACCCACCGTCAGGAGAAGGAAGAGCTAGTTGAAGCAGATTCCAAAATAACACATATGTGGAATTAGCTGAAAAGGTCTTTAACATAACTATGACAAATATACCTCTAAATTATTGAATTTAGTCATGTGGTGATTTTAACACTTTGGCCCCATAATTCTTGACACTGTTTGTTGAGAAGTCTATTTTACCTCACCTTGAATATGGATAGTTTTTTTAAATCTGCCTCGAGCAGATGAAGTTTGAACAGAGTAAGGCAGAAGTGATCCTACATGACTCCTGAGGCTTATATCACAAAAACCCACGCAGCTACCTTTTGGTGTTCTTGGACTGCCTGGAGGAAGTCAGATAGATGCCGGATAGGAAGGCGACCAACCTCAGATCACCATCCTGAGGAAGGCACACGTGGCCCTAGCTGAGCTCTCAGGTGACCTCCAGCATCAGCTGCTTATTATGGGTTGAGACATCTTGATATCCAGCCCAGCCGAGCCTTCAGAGGACTGCAGTCCCAGATGATATCTTACGACAACCACATGAAAGACAACAAAATCTGAACTTTTTCTGAATTATCCTTAAGTCATTAGGCAATTCAAAATAGTTGTTTTCAGCTGCTCAGTGTGTGAGGAATTTATTCTACAGCAATGATAACCAGGGCAGGTAAAGAAGACACATGAACAGATAGAGAATTTCATCAGAGAAATGGCACGTGTAAGAAAGAAATAAGTGGCAATTCTAGAAATGACAAATGTGTCATTAAAATGAACATTCATTTGAAGGATTTGGTAACTGGACATAGAAATGAGAGTAACAACTTGAAGATTATATATATATATATATATATATATATTTATATTTATATTTATATATATATATAAAATCATACCTTGAGTACATGTTCCTATGCCATTCCTCAGGCTCACAGTTCCCCAGCAGGATTGAGTTCTAATAACCCAAGGTGGTTATTTTTTTATAATGTGTCTTTTATTGCTTCCTTGCCCTCCATACCTTCTATTAAATTATTTGCACTTAAATCCTTGTCTCAGGACCTGCATCAGAGGAAACTCAAACCATACATGTGTGTTATCTTACATAAGGTAAACAAAAATCCCAGGAAATCGGTTTATTATTAAATTTTCTCATAGCTTTTTAAAGTTAGAGAAATGGAATATTACAGAGGTTAAAGAACTTGGCCAAGGTCATGTAGCTAGAGAGAGTGTGTGAAAAAAGCATTAGACTCTGCACTAAACCATATTCTACAGAAACTACCATTGCGTAGCATTGTGTATAAGATTGTACAATTTATAAAATGCTCTAAATACATTATCTTATTCATATTACAACAAATCAGTGAGATGAGCAAAACATATATATTTTTGTTCAGTTTTTTTTTATCAAAGAAGGAACTAATTGGAAAATATAGGGACTGGTCTAAACTAACAGAAATCTGGAGGCAGTGCTGGAACAGAGCTGGGTCTTACAAGTTCTAGTTTCATTATTTATCTGTGGTACCACATTATATAGCTTTATAATGAAGAGAAAATTACTGTTCAATACTTCAACAACATTCTTGATCTTTTCTCAAGTACTTTTGAATTTGAATCACAATTGCCTAAAATTCTTTTTAAAATCTAAAATATTGAGTATATACTCTTTGATTTTTTTTTAGCTAAAGATTATTAGAAAAATCGAAGTTGAAATTGCTTATGTATATTCAGCTACTCTCAAATCCAACTAAGTCCAGTGGAGGTATAAGTTAGAAAGTGAGAAAAGGTAGATAATGTTAATAATATTAAGAGACAATATGTGCAATGATTAAACCCACAGACACTGGAGCCAAAGTATCTATGCCACTGGATTTGTGTGAATATCAGAAAAGTCTAATATGTAAAAAACAATTGGAATAGTATTTAATATTATATTCTGTTTTGTTTCCCATCTGGTTGAACTTTCCATTCCTCAGAAATGGAGACAGGGTCCCGAGAAGCTATTCTAGTGACCATTTCTTAGGATTATATATTGTCTGGACAATCTTGAGGGGACATTTTCTTCTGCTCTGTGATTTTCAAGGACCTCCTAAATAGGACGTCAAATGCAGGGCCAGGAAAGGTGGGCCAGCCTTGGATGGAAGATGGTGTTAGCCAGTGGTGAAGACCCGTGCTGGGAAAGTGTTATTAATGGGAACAGATGTTCTTTAAGTAAAAACAAGATCAGAAAAAGAGACAATTAAAAGATATACTCATGAAATTTGGGCAGAATGATATGGAGATGTCTGATGAAGAATAACTTCCTTCCATTTCTGCCATAGAGTCTGGAATGTTCACAATTCTATTGCTTCTTAAAGTGAGTGTGGGCAAGGACTGAAGGGTGGCAGAAATGACAAAGTCAAGGACTGCTGGCAGGAGTGTGGGAGATAATTTTTGTTATTTCCAGTTTTCTAATGTGCTCTAACGAGGTATGTGTAACTCAAATAGTCAAGACTACAAAGCACATCTAAAAGAAAAGAAGACTTACTGATAAGGTTAATTGATTTACCTTAAGGAAGGATTCACATTAAACTAATCTCATATAAATGATCACAGAATAATCAATTCCTCACCTTGCCTTCAAGTTAAAAAAAATTTAATATTCACAAGAAGTTATGGATACTACTTACTTAAAAAAACCTTTAATGTTGGCATAAGACCATAACCACTAAGCCGTACAGTAGCGGAAGAGGTAGTGGTATGCATTTATACAATTATTAATGCAAAGGTCATGCACCAGAGAATGTCTTGGGTCAGTTTTTTTAAAGTTAGCTTTCAAGAATGCCTGATATCATTTCGTATTTCCAAAAGTGTTTAAATAAGCACAACATTGCCAACTTGTTTTAAAATGGAAGAGAATTTGTTTAAATTTAATTATTGAGAAATTTATTAATACTGTATTTGGCAAAGTTAAGGAAAAAAACCTTAAAAGATTAAAAAAGAGCTTTAAAAAGATCCTCAAATAGTTATAGTAAATGTATGCAAAGTTTTTGAAGTTATCAATTTGTTTTTTAAAATGATTTGACAAGTTAAAAGTTTGGTCTTAATAAGTTACCGTGGGTAACCACTGACTGACTATATCTGTGAAGTTTAATAAGCATGAATGGAAAAGATGAGTGTAAAATATTTATTTTGACAGTCACTGATGAGCAAAATCCATACATGAAAGATTGCAGGAAAAAGAAAAGAAACACAAGGAGGGTATATTCAGAAAGTTATTCATGACATGTGTAGAATCTAATGCTGTGCTTGGTGGAGAATATGCATAGCTCTTTAAGAGTGATCTTTTATGGCTGAGTAGTATTCCATCGTTTATACATACCATAGCTGTTTTATGCACCCATCTATTGATGGACACTTGGGCTCCTTCCAGATCTATAGTGATTATAAATAATACTGCAATGAACATAGAGGTACTTATATTGTTTCATATTAGTGTTTGGTGTTTATTTGGATATATTGCCAGAAGTGGAATCATGAGGTTATAAGCCAGTTCCAGTTTTTAATTTTTTGAGGTATCTCCATACTGTTTTCCACAGTGGCTGCACCAGTCTGCATTCCTACCAACAGGGCAAAAGTGTCCCCCCTTCTCTACATCCTTGCCAGCACTTGTTGTTTGTTGATTTATTGATGATAACCATTCTGACAGGTGTGAGGTGATATCTCCCTGTGATTTAAGTTTGTATTTCTCTGGTGATTAGTGATGTTGAGCATCTCTTCATATGTCTATTGACCATGTGTATGTCCTCTTTAGAGAAGTGTCTATTCAGGTTATTTGCCCATTTTTTAATTGGATTGTTTGTGGGGTTTTTTTGATGTTGAGTTTTATAAGTTCTTTCTAAATTCTGGATATTTAGTCTTTATGAGATGTACCAGTGAATATCTCCTCCCATTCAGTGTTTTTTTTTTATTGTTGATGGTTTCCTTTGCTTTGTAAAAACTTTTTAGTTTAGTGTAGTCCCATTTGTTTATTTTTTCTTTAGTTCCCTGTGCCTGAGGATATATATAAAAATATATATATATTATTTATTTATATCTATAAATAAATATTGCTATGAGCAATGTCTGAGGTTTTACTGCCTATGTTTTCTTCTAGGATTTTTATGGCTCCATGTCTAATGTTTAAGTCTTTAATCCATTTTTAACTTATTTTTGTGTGTGGCATAAGAAGATGGTCTACTTTTATATTTCTGCATGTATTTGTCCAATTTTCCCATCACCATTTATTGAATAAACTATCTTTAACCCATTGTATGTGCTTGCTTCCTTTGTTGAATACTAATTAACTATAAAGGTATGGGTTTATTTCTGGGTTCTCTCTTCTGTTCTATTGATCTATGTGTCTGTTTTTATGCCAGTACCATGGTGTTTTGATGACTATGGCCTTATAGTATAGTTTGATATTAGGTAGTATATTTCTCCAACTTTGTTCTTCTTTCCCCAGACTGCTGTTGCTATTTGGGGCCTTTTCTTGTTCCATAGAAATTTTTGAAATATTTGTTCTAGTTGTGTGAAATACATCATTGGTATCTTGATGGGAACTGTGTTGAATCTATAGATTGCTTTGGGTCATATGGATATTTTAATGATGTTAATTCTTCCTATTCATGATCACAGTATGTGCTTCCACTTATTTGTATCTCCTTTAATTTCTTTCTTCAGCATTCTATAATTTTCTGAGTACGGGTCTTTTATATCCTTGGTTAGATTTATCCCTAGGTATTTTATTCTTTTTGAAGCAATTATAAATGGAATTGTTTTCTCAATTTCCCTTTGTTCATTATTGGCAAATAAAAATGCAACTGATTTCTGGATATTAATTTTGTATCCTGCTACTCTACTGAATTCATTTATTAGTACTACTAGTTACAGCATGGATGGATGTGGAGAACATTAAGATAAAAGAAATAAGCCAGCCAGAGAAAGACAAATACATACCATATGATCCCACTCGTATGTGGAATCTAATGAACAAACTGAATTAACAAGCAAAACAGAGAGAGACTTGTACAAAGAAAGCAGTCTGACAGGTGTGGGGCTGGGGAGGGTAGGGGCTGAAGGGACTGAGCAAAAAAGGAAGACCCATGGACATAGACAACAGGGTAGTGATTGTGGGGGAAGGGGGTATAGGTGGGAGAAAAGGTAATGGAAAAAATACCATAAAATACAGAAAAAAAGTGATCCTTTAAAAGAACAAATATTGTATTTTAAAATTACCATACTAGGAAATAAAAATTCATACAGATTCTGAAAATTAAGTGGATGAGGACTGCAGCATGGCCTGCATCCGAAAGTCAAGGACCACTGATGAGATCATGGAAGATTATTTTTCCTCTTTACGGTTTTCTAGAGTGCTCCATTGTGGTGTGTGATCTGAAGGCAGACTCTCAGGCAGCAGCTCTTAATGTATGCAAGTATACATGGTCTTATGGGACCACAAGCACATGCCACGCTGGCCACCAGCTCAAGGTGATTTCAATGTGTCCCCTGGGCAGCAGTCCCAAAAGCCAGGGCTCCAGACGAGTGGATAAGCTCCCATCTGGGAGACACCCATGAGTGGGAAGGAGGCAATCAGAGAGCTCCGAGATGGCAGCCGCAGCCCGGGTGCACGACCTTAGCACACCCCCCCCCCCCAGGGCCCTACCAGTGTCAACCCAGGAGCCTGTCCCTCAGCTCAAAGCTTGAGGACAGGTTGAAGGGGGAGTGGCAGCATGCCAAGAACTGGCTCTGGGATTGTTCCTGTGGGACCCAGGAACGCGACCCCCACTGGCCACGAGTCAAGTGGTCCAAGGCCATCCCCTGGGCAGCAGCAGGAGAGATGGGGGCACCAGAGGGTATAAAAGCTCTTCTTGGGGAGAGCTGTTTGGGGACTTGTTTTTCGGGTGCAGGTCTTAAAAGTTGGGGGTGCCTGATGTGAGGGTCACACCCTTCCCTCCTCAGTGAGAAGCTCCAGGTTTTGAGTTTTCTCCCTGTTGAGGGTCTCCACGTGGGGTGCGGGTGATGGTGGTGGGGGGAGTGACTGGCCCCAGCCCCTCCTACCTGCTTCCATGTGGACCTTATCTTGTTTGATGGGTGCTAGAAATGGCCCAGCCAGATCTAAGTTTTTTAAAGAGGAGTTTACTCTCCATGTAGCTAGGGATTCAGTGTGTTTGTGGGAGGAGAGGAGGTTAGAATCCATCCTCTCACTTCACCCTCTTGATCTGGAAGCTCCTAAATCTCTTAATTGAAGGAATCTACCTGAAAACCGAGCATATCTTTACTTCTTATGCATCTATGAAGAAGGTCTTCATTTCTGAAGCAAGTAAAGGAAGGGAAAAGCTGTGACGATGAGTGAGGAAAAGTTCATCGTACTATGGGTCCCACATCCTAACTTTCTTCATGACCAGGACTCACAACACAACGATTGTGTTAGTAAAGGGGTCTGTCCATGACTCTTTACTCTGAGGTATGGTTCATGTGTCAAATCAGTCAGCTGATGAGAGTATAGCTACATGCATCACAAATTTTTACAGTTTTTTTAAAACCTCCATTTGTGGGAATTATTTATGATCTATTATCTCTTAGCTTCCAACTCAAAGAGTCAGGACAGCGAAGGGCAAATTTTGTAAGCGGTAGGACCATCTTGAGAGAACATTTCATTGAATATTTGTTACAACAAAGCCCAACATCTGTCAAGATGGTTCTCATCTCTTGGCTTTAAGGGATCATGATGTAAGCACGGCTTGGAAAGCTACGTGTTGTGGTGTATGTAGGTGCTGGAGGCAAAGTGCCTGGAGATCACAGACTGTCAACTATAGTCTTCTTTCAACAGTCTGGCATACAAGATGGAAATCAATTCTGTAAATTAGAAATTGGCAATGCATTTGATACTTTTTCCTCAAAAGGTTTCTCATAACAATTGTCTCCATCAAACCATGTGTCCTTCAAGATTAAAAGATAGTTTTGTTTGTTTGTTTCACTGGGTTATGCTTTAAATTTGCAGAATGACTCTAACAAAAAAGAGTTGCTCTAACCTAGATGCCCATCAGTAAATGAATGGATCAAAAAACGATGGTACATGTACACAATGGAATTCTATGCAGCAGAAAGAAAGAAAGAGCTCCTACCCTATTCAATAGCATGGATGGAACCGGAAAGCATTATGCTGAGTGAAATAAGCCAGGTAGTAAAAGACAAATACCATATGATCTCACCTTTAACAGGAACCTAAACAACAAAACAAATAAGCAAGCAAAATATAACCAAAGACACTGAAATAGAAAACAGGCTGAAAATGACCAGAGGGGAGAGGGGAGGGAATTTCAGGGGAAAAGAGGAAAGGTTTACAGGAACAAGGATAAAGGACACATGGACAAAAACTAAGGGGGGTGGAAATGGGAGGGAGGTGGGGAGCACTGCGGGGCGGGGGTGGGCTGGGATAAGAGTAAAAGACAGAAAACTGTACTTGAATAACAATTAAAATAAAAAAAAGAGTTGCTCTTTTAAAAAATTATCAGGATAGATTTGAAGCCTCTTGAGAAGGGGCTTGTTTAAACCAGTGGAATCAATGTCCAATACATACATGACATGGATTTCCAAAGAATATTGAGAATGTTTATGTCATGCAGGGAGAAAGGGGTGGGGAAGTATCACGGAGTAATTTTATCCAAATTTAGCCATTATTCTCCTTCCCTGAAGATCAAAAGAATTTTTTTTTTCTCTAAACTAAATTTTTCAAATTGAGTCTGTTTTCTTTCGTGACATTTGGCAGGATTCGTATAGCATCCATCACTGTTTGACGAATAGTGTTCATCTTGTAATATCTGTTACTGAAGTGTTTGGGGTAAACATTTTAATAACAACATACATAATATAAATATGGGTAAATACTAATTGGAATACAAAATTCTCACTTTAGGCTGGACCATTTAAGTATATATTCATATTCACTGCCATTTGTGTTAACCCTATTGAAATGCTTTTGAAATGATATTCCAAGAAAAATAGGAATTTGATGAAGAATTTGAGTGGTTTCACCGTGGTGATCACCAGGGCTAATGTTTAAAAATTGTCGATATCCCAAATACAAGGTGTCAAAAAAGAAGAACCCAAATGAGTAGGTGTCTATTCGCTCTCCAGTCATAACAGACTACTGAGTACCTGCCTTGACTACAGTATTTCTCCCGCAGACGGGCCCATTCTCCATGTGCGGGTTCTGAGACCTGCATCGTCTGATCAGGGGAGAGATTGTGGGAATGCAGATCTCTGCCTGGTGCACAAACGATTAAATCCATTTCTATTGTCAGACCTGATTTGACCCTGACTCCTTAGTTCTAGTACCTGGGCTTCTGCTTTGTTCTTAGATTTTAAACAAATTCTTGCTTCATTTTTAATTGCCTGAGTCCTGTAGTTACAGTCTTCCCAGCTCTGAAAAGATAGGGTCCATGCACTACTATCCAGTTGCCTGTCTCCAGGCTCTTTCTCTGTTCTGTTCCACTGCCTCTTTCTTCGTTTCCATGAAGTTTTGTTCATCCCACTGTTTGCAGAACCTATCACTATTTCTAATTGCGTACACTAATTGCGTATTCCTGGTGCTGACACAGACCCTAGCATATATGTATCATATTTTCAATAAACTTTTTTCCAAATGAATGTGTCGTCCTAGATCTATGTTCCCTTATTATATGATTATAGAAGACAAGAGCAGTCAAATTCATAATAAAACCACCTCATTCTTCTTAGCTAAGTACATGCACAGGATCCAGAAGAATGTCTAAGTTGTCTTCTACTTCAAGTGCAAATGTTATTTTCTAACACATTCAGAGTCCACTGGATGATGGATATTCAAAACCGGTTTCTCTTGCACATTCAGCTCATGCCATGCTTTTGTCTTCTGGCTTTAATTCTTACTTCTGCACTCTCCTTACCGACTTTTCTTTCTGTCGGCCCCTAGAGCTGCCCCATGCTTTTTAGCTTTTTGGTACCTTCTGAAAAATCTATCTTGTAGCCTTCTGAAAAAATCCACCTTGTAACCTGTGCTGTTAGCCATCCTTGGCACTTCTGTCATTGGCTAGGAGGTGGGACAGGGTTTTCAGATGTTGAAAGCAGAAGGAAGAACAGAAACCTCCATGAAGGCATTGCCTCAGAGTGGGGAATCTGAAAGGCTATTAATTCTTTATTACTGCCAATGAGGATTGTCATTCACCTCTTTATTATGTTGATAAAAGAGCTGATGATACAGCATTAAAAATATGTCTTCCCCTAGGGAGCTTTGCATGTTAAAAGGATGTCTCCTAGTGCACCCTGTGTTCCATCACAAAAGGCGCCTTCTATAACCACCTTGTGTAGCCTTGATCTCTGCACTATAGGTTTCTCTCTGTTCCCCTAGTCAGTGTTGGGTGGGTTCCAGGCTATGGGAAACAGTTGAGTAGGGCTGGAATAGGTGTGCGGACTCGTTTAGTTTTACTGCTCATGCCTCCTGACCCACATATTTCAGTTTGCTTGACTTTTATGAAACTTCTCCAAAGGCAACTGCATATTAAGCACAACTTTCTACCTGTCACCGTATTTCCCGGATCCTTTGCTGTGCTTGGCTGGACTTCCCTTCCCTGTCCTTAGGTTCCTGTTATTCTGATTCCTACCGTTAGTTTTAGCCCCGTCCTACTGGTTGAGTATATTTTCATTGCTAATGATTCCTCAGGTGCTTCGACAACATTTAAACTTTTGGAACAAGATAAATTCTCAAGATAACAGAATGAGAACATTAAAAATAACCTTAATTTAGGCATCTAGCACATGTAGATATGAAACCAAAACTTGTTTCCTCGAACTTTTTGGTGATGGTAGGGGCAGCATGCGTCTGCAATCTTTTCTGGTGATGAAACTTTTGTTTCATTGGAAACCCTTTTTGTCTGAGTAAGTGAGCACAGCTCTGCCCTTTCTGGTCAGCGGGGGACAGGGAACATGGTGTAGGACAGAAAAGTCAGAGTACCCTCTCTCACTGGCCCTGTGACTGTTCTCTGATGAGTGCGTGACCTATTCAGGCTCATCAGAGCCTCTAAGGAGTTATCAGCCGGAGTGTTAAGGAAGGCTCTACAACAAAAACAAAACAAAAAGCCAAAACACATATGGCCAAAGAGGCAGTATCTTCTGTCTAGGTGTCCTTGAAACCCCAGGACCTGCGACATTTCCTGACTTCCCAGTGGTGCAAGTTACCACGTGCACTACTTTTTGTTCCAGGTGTGAGGGGTCTTCCACTGCAGGCAGTCTAATGCACCCATGTTGATGTTGCACACACAAATCGAACCATTTCTAATGTTACTTTTCGTCTGGGACCAGGGAGTTGTCTTGCTTCAGATAAAGGAATAATATAGGAGGCTTGAATTAATGTCTGAACTGGTGCAAAGAAACCAACATAGCAAGGTGAATAAAAAAAATGCTTTTTCAAGATACTTGAACCACAGTAACAAAAGAATGTACTTTTATATTCATGATCCTAGTGACTTTACTTATTACACAGGCTGAGAGTTGAAATAATGCAGTGGGGCCAACTGGGAGAGCCAAATTGTTCTAGAACTAATTATTCAGACTTGAATGGGAAGTGAGGTAGGGAAGTACAAGGAAGAAGGAATATGGAATCAGTTGGATATGGGGAAGAAGTTCTAGTCTGTTAAATAGAAAAAAATAACATTTTATTGGCTATTATGACTTTCAATGGCCTCTGTGTGCTATGCACACAAACATACCTTTTCTTTATTTCTTTCAACAAGTCTGCAAGTATTAATACCTCGATGTTATATGAAGGGAACTGAGGCTTAGAAAGTCGAGGCTCACCAAGTTAAGGGATAGTGATAGAATTTGAACTTAATATGTTTTCTTCTTTTTTCTTGATCACTTCCCAAATTTTTAAATTAAATGTATTGAGGTAACACTGGTTATAACATTATATGATTTCAGCTGTACAGCTTCATGATACGACATACGTGTATACGACATACTGCCTGTGGGCTCCTTCCATCCCACGTGTTTGACCCCCTTTACCCTCTTCGCCTCCTCCTCCTTCCCCTCTGGAATGGTCATTCTCTTGTCTGTAGCTGAGGTTTTCTAGGGCTTTATTTTGATGTTTATTTTCTTTGCTCATTTGTTACTTTTTGTTTTATATCCCACATACGAGTGAAATCATATGGTTCTTTTTCTTTTCTGTCTGATTTATTTCACTTAGCATGACACTCTCAAGATCCAACCATGTTGTCACGAATGGCAGCATCTCATCTTTTTTATGGCTGAGTAGAACTCCCTTGAATATCTGTGCCACATCTTCTTTACCCAGTCATCTGTCAAAGCACACTTAGGCTGTTTCCACGTATTGGTGATTGTGAACAATGACACAATGAACATAAGCGTATGTATATATTTACAAATAAGTATTTTCAAATCTGTGGAGTAGTTACCCAGAAAAGGGATTGCTGGGTCACATGGTAACTCTATTCTCGATTTCTTTTAAAAATATTTATTTACTTTTAGAGAGAGGGGAAAGGAGGGAGAAATGGAGGGAGAGAAACATCAATTGTTTCCTTCTCGTGTGCCCCCAGTTGGGGACCTGGTCTGCTACCCAGGTATATGCCCTGGCTGGGAGTCAAACCTGCAAACTTTCAGTTTGTAGACTATGCCCAGTCCACTGAGCCATACCAGTCAGGGCTATTATTAAAGGTTTTTGTGGAACCTCCATGGTTTTTTTTTTCATAGTGGCTGTACCAGTTCACATTCCTACTAGCTGCATGCAAGGGTTCCCCTTGATTCATATCCTCCCCAACATTTATTATTTCTTGTCTTATTACTAATAGCCATTCTAACTAGTTTGAGGTGGTACCACATGTGGTTTTGCTTTCATTTCCCTTATAGCTAGTGATGTTGAACATCTTTTCGTGTATCTGTTGGCCATCTATATGTCCTCCTTGGAAAAGTGTCTGTTCAGGTCCTTTGCCCATTTATTAATCAGATTGTTGGTATTTTTGTTGTTGAGTTATATGAGTTCTTTATACATTTTGGATAGTAGCCCCTTATCAGAGGTATTGTTTGCAAATAACTTCTTCCATTTGCTCGGTTGCTTTTGAACCCATACCTTTTGAATTTCAAAACCCAGTGTTTTTGTTTCTCCTACTATACGAGCTTACTGTATTGATACAGGGACATTGAAGAGGGCAGTCAGTAACACCACACTGACTTCATCGGGGTCTAGCAGAAGATGCCAAGATGTGCAAAAAAACATTGAAATGGCAATTCTACGTGTGGGTGCATTCTTAGATAAATAGAGTGTGTCCATTGAAAGGTGGTCAGCATGTTTCCTAGTTTCGGGAATGGACTATGGAGTCAGTCTCCCTGGGTTCTACTTGTGGCTCCAGCATCTGCTAATTTTAACATCTCAGATGAGCTCTCTAACCTCTTTGTGGTTCAGTTTTCCTATTTTTAAAATGGGGCTATTAATAACATAGACCTCCTAGGGTTGTTATGAAAATGATACATGTTAATGTTCCTAAAGGTCTTAGAAAGCACTGGATACATAGTAAATACTATGTGAAGCCAGAAGGTGTAAGTGTCATGGTGTAATGTTAATTTTGTGTGTGTTTATTTCTGAATTGGTTCCTTCCTCTACGTCAGAGTTCTGCAAGTTTGAGACCATTCATTTTTAGAGTAGACTGTGCTTTGTTGTAGGGCTGTCCTGTGTGTTGTAGGATGTTTAGCAGCATCCAAGGCCTCTACCCACTAGATGTCAGTAGCAACCCCCATAGCGATAACTAAAATCGTCTGCAGACATTGACAAATTCCCCAAATGGGGCTGGTGGGGGGAGTGGCAAAATTGTTCCTACTGAGAATCGTTGCTCCAGATATATGAATTAGAAGCTTAGAAATTTTGAATTTATGTACAAGAATTAGTAATTACAAAGTTATAAACTGGAATCAATTGCTACCTGTCACTACTACTACAGACATTTCAAAATCAAAACTCAGAAATTTGTTAGAAAAGTTCTGGGAAAAAATGAGGTGTTGCAAGAAAGCTTAGTCATTTTCACCACCCTTTTATAAATGTGATATTTCTCTATTCAGCATACTCTGGTCTTTTCATTTCTGTGTGTGTACGATTTCCCCTCTGTGCCCTTCTCTGTGAAGCAACGCTGCATGTCTACCAGCAGGTGGTATCCATGAATAATTTGATCTACATCTTCTCCTTGGCAGGCGTCGTTAGACTAACTCTCCCACACTGCTGTTCGGAGACTTAAATGCTGAGTGTTCCACAGGGATTTTCCCCCCTACATTGTTTCCCTAACTTGGGAGAAAAAAAAGTTTGAAACAGAAATTTCCCTTCTTTATTCCGAAGGCTGCTTGCTGTGTGGTACATCCCGCTGCAGTTGTTACCTGTAACTCTGCTATAGGAGTAGGAAGGCATTACTTGTAAGCACACTATGAGAGGTATTTGCTTTGCTGGTTATTCAGAATTGTGCTACTTTGAGCACCAGATTACATTATTTCACTCTAGCTAGCTGACCATAATTATGGCATTCCATGATTCCAATATGTCATTATGGGGACTGGTTTAAGAAGGTAATAAAAGAAGCCTGAATAATGGTCTCTACCTACTGCATTGAAATGCACACTGTCTCCTCTGTTCGTATATCCCAGCCACACTGTTGATGCATTCTAATTCTAGTAGTGATCATAATCACATGGAAATAAACCAACATTTGCACATGACCCAGGGAATTTAATGGTGTCCACTCATTGTAAGAGCTTTCAAATTTCAGGAATATGTATATTAAATGTTATGCTTGATGTTATGTAAATTTCAGTTTATTACAGTCTCATCCCACCTCGTGCCACAGGCTTAGTCCACCAAATTTTCATTCTCTGGATTTTACAGTCTGAATCTTAATCAGACATAGGGGAGGCTTATATTCCCATTATTGTTTTGTCAAAATAAATTGGACCTGCTCTCTGGGGAATGAGTGCAGGAAATCTTCAGAAATAAATATAGTCATTCTGAGCCTAAAAAGGCAAAATAAAAGCAAAATTTTCTCAGGAAGTAAAGTGGAAGGTAAGACAAGTTAAAGGGTAGGATTCTAAAGTGATGACATTCATCTGACACGTGGAAGGATTTTGCTCTTCCGTTTCTCCTGGGCTACTCTGTGCTGACAATGAAATCAGGTAAGCAAATCATTTCCTCCAGCTTCACAATCTCTATCTGGCCTTGTATTCCAATCAATAATGTAGTGATTGGTATTGATCTTGAAGGAAGTTGAAATGACTGGTTTCAACTGTGCCTTGGTTTGGTCAATTGTTAGGTATAGATCCAGTGTTAGAGTTGTGTTTCTTATGAAATCCTGATCAAACCGATGACCCCTAATGGAACTCTGACAACTTAGTAAAAATAGATTATCTTCATGTAGTAAAATAAAGTAAGACTTTATGAGCTACTATGTGCCAGGTGATTTTATACACATTACCATTTAAAAAGTTATTCTTAGCAGAAGTTTGGAAAAGACATTTTTACAATATTTTAAGATTCCTTATATTATGAGATTATTTATTTATATACATACACAATATTTATCATCATCATCATCATCTTTCATCCTTCTCTCAGGTTTGTCAGCCGTAACATTTTGTTATATTTGTTTTTTAATTTTTTAAAAGGAACTATTCCTGAAGATGTATACATGTACAGCCTGACCTCAGTCCCATTTGCCCTCGTCTAGCCATACTCCAGAATTTCATGCCGGAATTTTTCTGCCTGTCTTATCATAAATGGACTCATGCTCAGTGTTTCCTGTAACAGCTTACTTGTTTTAATTGAAATGAAATTTTCTGAGATTCATCCATATTGATGCAACTCTTACACACATGCAATATTTATTCATCCTTCTACTGAAGGACACTCAGGTTGTTCACGATTCGTCTCTACCACAAGCAGTGCTGCAGGAAGCACTCACGTGTCTCCTTGTGTGCCTCTGTGGGAGGGTCTCTCATAGGGAACTGCGAGGCCACGGGAAATGCAGCTTCAGATTCATCAGACACCCTCAAGTTGTTCTTAGAGCTGCACTTTCTCGAGCCACGTAGTAGAGGGTTTTTATTACTTCACAGTGTGATCAACACTTGGTATATTAGACTTTATTTGTGTTTATTTTTTGCCAAATTAGGAGTATGAAACTATATCATATTGTTCTTTTATTATAAGTTTATATGATCACCAGGATGTTGTTGTATGTTTATTTGCTGTTGGGTTTTGCTTTTCTGAACAATTGTTTGTTCATATTTTTTCTCCTTGGTTGTTTGACTTTGTTCTTTTGGATTTACAGGATTTCTCTCACCTCGATATCCCCCATCTTCCAATATTATTTTAGTTGCACTATATCAGAGTTACTTTTTATAAGTTATTTTAAAACAATTATATTTAAAATATGTTTTGTGCACAGTAAAACAGTTATATTTTTAATAACAAATAAATAATATATCTCTACATTAAAGTAGTTAAATGATACATACTAATATGAGGAAGTTAAGATCTGTTGAAATCTCACCATCCCTAAATAATTTCCAACAACATTTCAGTTCATCTTTTAATGCATCCCTTATGCATTCACCCACACCCCCAGACACATAATATTACATATAATTGGATCATATAACTTTTCCTCTTCCTCTTCCTTTTTTATCACCCCCATTTCCATCTGCAGGCACTCCAAGTAAGGCATGTAAGTAACCTAGAGCTTCAGGGAAGCAGTGATGTTTCAGAATCTATTCTTTGGCTATCTCTTCTGTGGGCAGGTGAACAGAATTCTCTACTTTTAAAGGCTCATGTGATTTGGTCACATTTGAGACCCATCTTGACAATCTCTACCTTAAGGTCAACTCTGCCTATGTCATAACCTAAACACCAGAGTAAAATCAATCATATTCAAGGGCCCAGGTATTTCAGGAAAATTGTAATTCTTTGGGGGTGGCTTAGAACTCTGCCTACCTGAGCCCCCCAAGATTCCAGCTTCTGCTAAATGCACAACTCATTCATCTACTCCCAAAGACTCCAAGGCTCTCAGCCTATTTCAGAATTGGTTAAGCCCGGAATATCATCTAAGTCTTATTAGCTCAAAAGTTCATACTCTCAACATCTCAATAATCTAAAGCACATACAGATGCTGCTGCTGAGTGTAGTCCGTTAAGTGTAACTCCTGGGGCACAATTTAATCTTCATCTGGGGACATGTGAAACTAAAGAGACAACTTACACGACCCTGAAACTTCCTACATACAATTCTGGGACAAGTATAGGCTGACAGTCATCGTCATTCTAATCCAAAAATGGCATAAATGGAAGGTAGAGAGGAATAATGAGACCAATGCAGTCCTGAAATTAAGCCAGGCAAATTCTAGCCTGAGATCCTTGTTGTAGCGCCAAGACTTGGGGATAATCAGTCCTGGCTTTCTGCTCTGCGCCTTGAGCTCTCATGTGTGCCCTGAGGACCTTGCCTATGTTCTCTCTGCTCTTGGTTCACCCTCTTAGTCATATCTGCTTTTTTAGTGGCAGGTAACATGTGCATGCAACTGAGCGATTTATCAGCCTGCCTCCTTCCAGGAGAATTCTGGGCAACCAACAGCTTCCTTTCGTTCCGTATTTTCTCTGTTCTTTTATAATCGTCTCAAGCATCTTTGCATCTCCTATTTGGTTTTTTGCGCTTATATTTTTGAGAGATCTTGTTCTGCAGTTTTCTTGTGATATTTGTTGATTTTTGATATCACATTAAGGCTCACTCCATAAAATAAGTTGGAACATATTTTTTATCTTTAATTTTCTGAAAGACAGTGTATAAAGTGGGCATTTCTTCCTTATATATTTTGTACATTCACTGGTGAAGCTATTTGGGCCTGAAATTTACTTTGTGATAAGGTTTTCAAATGTAGATTCCATTTCTTTTATAAGTATAGACTTATTCAGGTTGTGTCTTTTTTCTAAAGAAAGCTTTAGTAATTTTTTTCAAGAGATTTGCTCATTTAATCTAAGTTTTCCAATTTATTGATATAAAGGTGTTCATAATGTCTTAAGATCGGTGGTAATTTCCTTTCTGTCCTGCCTGGCACGATAATTTTGGTTTCTTTTTTCTTCACCAGCCTTAAGAGAGGTCTTCAATTTTATTGATCTTTTTAAAGGACAAGCATTGGTTTTATTGATTTTTTTATATTGGATTTTTTGTTTTGAGTTTTATTGATTTCTGCCTTTGTATTTATTATTGTCTTCATTTTGTTTGCTTTGAGTGTAATGTTATTCTTTTTTTCTGGTTTCTAGTGGAGAAGATTAGATCTTTGGTTTGAGACCTTCCTTTCTTATACAAGCATTTAATGACTGGGATTTTCTTCAAAGAGGATGGGAGAGAAAGGGGAGAGAAATCCACGTGAGAAAGAAACATTGACTGGTTGCCTCCCATACACCCCCTTATTTTATATCTTTAATTTACTTTACATATTTATTTTTGTAATTGTTACAATGTCTGATGGCTTCAGAGAGAGGCTCTCATCCCCTGTTGTTGTGACAAGTGATAATCTTCATGCAGGGTCCTCAGTTCCAGCTTCCTTCCTTGAATGACATAAAAGCTTTGTTCCTTCCCGGATTTTGAGCTACAAGCCCGTTGGTGACAAAACCCAGCATCGGTCCATTCTGTAAAAGAACCCAAGTGCTACTTGAAGAGATGCCATGCAGGATTTGTTTCCTTGTTTGAGCGACAAGTAGAATGCTGGATAAATCTGTAAGCCTAATTTAAATTCTATTATTGGTGGTGACAGGTGGTTTAGATCAACACTAGATTAAATAGTCATATGTAAGTGGTTTTTACTTTTAATCAGAGTTAAATAGAAGCAAATGACAATCACATTCATAGTCAGAACAACAGAAAGGAAATTAGCTCCTCGTCTAAGACTTTAGGAAATGAAGCAAAGTAATTATTATAGGAATAGAGATGAAGCATCAGTACCTGTTTTGTCCAGTATTTCTTCTCTTGCATAATTATTCTGACCCAGAATGCTCAATGAGCAATAGAGACACATTTTTCTTGGAGGAAACAAGCCTCAGGTTGTTTGTAGTTTATTTCTGGTTCCTGTTTTTGGAAAGAAAATGCGTCAATTTACATTTTTGAATACCCAATCAAACCTATAGGTATACAATTTACTATGAATACAGGTTTTATATTCTTTACAATTATTTGTCCTCTTGTCTATGCAACTAACGTTGAAATTTTCCATTAGCTTGGTCAACAAATCACAATTCACAGTTTACATATGTCTGTTAAAATGCACTGCAAAAATATTTATAATCATTAAGGTACTTTTCTTTAATGGATTAAATAAAATAATATACTGAGATTCAAGAACCTAGGTCTTACTTTTCACTATATTTCTTGGTAAATTTCAGTATTTTAACTGACCTGAGTTTCAGTTTCCTCATTGTAAAATGAGAAGGACCAAGTAAGAAAATCATTACCATCTCTACTAATTTTGATATTTTGTATTAGGGGTTCACATGGATTTACTGAATATAAAACACTTATGATAGTTCCCAGTTTCATTCTAGCTTCCACACACTTTCTAATTCTTTCTCAGGGCCCCAGAGATAAAAACTGTTCTTATTCCTTTTCTGTTCTGCAGATCGTGTAGATAAGGGACTCCCAATCATATATTTCAGATCTCTGAGAATCTGTAGAGTCATTACAATGTAAGAAATATTTTCTGTGTGCTAACAGTGGTTCAGATATATACACTTTAATTTTTCAAATAGGAGTTGATGTTCCTATGATTAGCAATATTAAAATAATGAAGTTTAAATGTCCATTAAATGAAAGGAAATGGCTTAATGATTAAAAAGTTTTTTGCAGTGCGTTTCTCTAATAGGTCACATAAAATTTAATTTATGAGTTATTGAACAAACTAAAGGCAAATTTTTTTCTTATTCTGAGTTTTCTAAACAATGTATAATCAAAGTAAAACTACTCTCATATAGGGATATTTGGAAATTTTAGTTTTTGATGTTAGAAATAACTGATTTTACACTACTGTCCGCTATATTTTTAATTTCAGTATGGGTTACCTCTAAAAATAAATCCGAATTTCAGTTTTTGGCAAGTTCCCTGCAAGATTACTATGGAAACAAATAAAGGATAATAATTTACTGTCCACTCTATGCCCATAAGTCTTTGTATATACCTTCATCTTTATATATACCTTTATACTTTTTGACACTGCATATTAATTGATTTTGTCAGCTTCCTACTGGATATGGATTACTTAAGGATTGTAGTAGTTGCTAACTTCTCCCAACTTCTCATGGTGAGAAGTTGTTGACTTCTCCCATGGTGTCTGCCATGTTATGCTGCATAGATAGTAAATGCTTCATAAAAATTTTTTGGCTTGAGTCAAATGATTCTGTGATTCAGCCACTAGCCCGGGCAGCTGCCAATAGATCAGAAAGAGCAAGAAGTCCCCTGTTATTGAGGAAGTGGATGTGACCAAAGAACAAGACTCCTGATTAAGATATTCAATAAAGATCAGTATTCTAGGATGCCTCAAGGACCATCTTGTTACTTGGGAAGTCGAAAGACTCTGGGTAAATGAACCTTACTCTCTAAAGTTTTCAGGTTTAGGTTATCAGGTAGATGGGAGTTGGGATGGATCTGCCTAAGGAAGGCTAGGTGTCAGGGATCTGTCACATTTATTTAATACTTTACCATTTTTAAAATGCTTTAATTAATACATATTTCGGTTAGGGGTTGATATCTGTATTCCTTTTAGATATTCCATGGCTTGGTTGACATCTAAGAAGTTAAGGTTGGGGGAATTCCAGATCACTTGGTTCTTTGATGATGTTAATGTCCTAACAACAAGCCTAAATGTAGTTATAAGAAAAGTAGATAAGGGAATACTTACTGAGTGATCAAGTGGTAGTTTAACAAAAATCAAGATGATTGAGTTAAAGGTTTGTCAGATATATAAATGTCACTAGAATCCACCCCTTTTCTTCCAAACTGGCTTACTTCCTGGTCTGGCTTATTTTATGGTTTTCTTAATGGTGTCTCTACTTCCTGCATACATTCTCTTACCAAATTCTTCTCTCACATTATCGCTAATTATCTTTTTGAGCACTGATATGATCATGTCTGTCACCTGTTTGGAAACTTTTTGACAGTGGTCCTACCCTGGAGAATAAAGCATACTTCTGTTAGCATGGTGGGGAGATGCAGTCGGTATTTCTCTGATATGTAACCTTGGATGATCCTTCGGGGTTGCCTGACTAAGGGACTAGGGTCTCCTCTTCCTAGTGGCTGAGACTGCCAATATCTCCAGGTGGTAGGTGCCTGGAGTTTTTAGTGCTTTTCTGAGCAGCTGTTACACTCAGACTTTTAGATGACAAAGCAGTTCATTTTGACTCAAACTCTGCAAGCACTAGAGCTAGCCCCATAAGAAAAAGAAAGTCAATGTGGGAACAGGCCAAGGAGGGAGCGGTGTGGTTTCTCCACTAAAGCACAGCAATGTGGTACGTCCTGCTGCACCCTCTCCCCAAGGAGCCTCTCCAGAGGATGCCATAGGATGCTGAGAGATGGGGAATCCTTGAAGCCTTTGCACTTTTGCGCATTAGTTTCAGGCTGTACCAAATTCTTTGCAGTACTCAAGAAAAATGAGATTCTTGACGATATACTTTAAAATGCCTTTGTCCCTCCCTATTTTCCTTCTTTTTCCTCTATCTTATCCCAAGATATTTGCTGTTCCTCGCATGTTCTATATATTCATATCTTCATCACTTCTGTTAACGGTATTTGTTCTAGCCCATATACCAGGCAGTCCTGCTGTCCTTGGTCACCATAACAACTACACAGAGCTGTTCCCCAGCTATCGGCTATCTACAACACTAACATCCCATTTTAACTCATTGTTCTGCTGAGGGAGCAAACCGTTTGTTCCTCATCTAAAAAGCTGTCTTTGTGAGCATACCAATCGGGTGATTGTTTAACCATGAACATATGGCTTATTTACCCTGACATAGGCAACTATGTCAGTGGGAGAAAAAGCAGGTCTTTAGTATGATGGAGTTTTAAATATGTATGTTTGGATTTTCATATATACGTGAAACTCCAACCCCCTGCACTCATGTATATTTTTACTCTACCAGGTTTTCACTCAGCTTTCATTGGGTTGTCTACACAAACTGCCCCCCAACATGGCTCCCAGAACCACCTACTTCCATAATCAGATTTATAATGGCTTTGAACTATCATGCCATTATAAAATGAGGAGTTGTCTAATATTTGAGGGTGTTTTATTTGGGTTCCATGTAGTTCTTCCTTGCTGATAATCCTTCTACTAGATGATTATCATCCAATTCTTTGGAGATGATATGCTTCTTTGATGAAAATTATTCAGAGGCAGATAATTTAATTTCCATTTTATCTTATCTGGGTGCCAACAAAAAAAGCCATGGAGTATATATTCAGCGTCAAGGATGGGGTGTGGAGGGATTACTGTGGCTGAATCATGAATTAGCTGCAGGAGGGACAAGAGTCAGTGTGGAGACTATGATAGGCAGGACTTTTAAGATGGCCCTGCGATTCCTGTTCTCTTATTGTACACAGGCCTTCCCCCAGTTGTTCAATTAAACACTAATTTTGTTACTCCTGTGAAAATGTTTTACTGATGAATTAAAATATCAAATCTGTTTAATTTAAAATAGGCAGATTATTTGTGTGGATCTGACCTTCCTTTAAAATTACTTAAACACAGAGAATTCTCTTTAGCAGACTACAGAACAGGAAGTCAGAGAGTCAAAGCATAAGTAAGACTTGGTGTGGCACTGCTGGCTCAAAGGTGGAGAGAAAGAAATGAAGGGTGACTCTAGGAACTGAGAGTGGCTCCTGGATGAAAGACAGCAAGGAAATGGGGCCTCAGTCTTACAGGTACAAGGAGCTTAATCCTGCCAATGACACGAGTGGGCTGAGAAGTGGATTTTCTCCCAGAGTTTCCAGATAAGAAGTTAGCCTATCTGATATCTTGGTTTCAGCTTTTTGATGCCCTGAGCAGAGAACGTAGGTATTGCTGCTCCATGCTGGGCTTGTGATTGACAGAACTGTGAGTTAATAAATTGGTGTCATTTTAAGACATTCAGTTTTTGGTGACTTGTTACGCGGTCACAGAAAATAAACACAGAGGACATTGCAATTATTGGAGTGAGAGATAATAGCAGCTTGGACTGTGGTGGTGGCAGTGAAGATAGAGGAAAAGTAGGCAGAAGTGAGAAATATTCAGAAGCTAAAATTGATATGACTTAGTGACAGATTGGGGGCAAGGGATATGGGTGTGTTAAAGCAGTTGTGTGGTTTGTCGCCATTCGTGGTTTGTCACACATTGGAAGGCCACCATGCTAAGTGGGTTATGAAGTGGTTGTGGGAAGTGGAGAACATGAATTGGGCTTTGCATATGTAGAGTCTGATGTGCTTTTGAGGCAATTGACAGCAGATGCCAAGGAGGCAGGTGGGTGTGAGTCATTGATGTCTTGGTGGTACGTGAAGTCATGGGTACGGATTACATCACTTATGGAGACTGTGGCATGAGAAGAGGATGGAACTTCAAGAATCTTAACATTTAATGGCCAAGTGGGGTTCAGTAAATCCACATGGGAGGCAGAGAGGCAGTATCTGTGGAAGTAAAAGAAACATGGTGTCATGGAGCCAAGAGAACAAGTCTCTTGAGGAAAAGAACGTAAGTGCTCATAAGATATTAAGTAAGCAATATTGCTCTCGGAGTTAAATGAGGTTATCTGTTACCTTAAAAAGAGCTGTTAACACGAAGTGATGAGAGCATAAACCAGACTGGAGTGTGAGGAAACCTGAAGATGAGTAAAAGAAAACCCTGGGTATAGAAAACTCTGAAGAAGTTGGCTTGTGAAGAGAAGATCAGGCAGTGGCTGGATTATTGTTTTCTATAAAAGACACCTAACATATTTAAAAGCCAACTGGAAGGATCCTGTTGAAAGGAGTCATTAAATTTCCAAGAGAGGAGGAGAAGCAGGTAACATCCAAAGTGCACACGAGGTTAAGATCCTTCAGTGTAACAGGAGTGAGGGGAGAGGGATGGCTTTTCCTGGGGACAGGAAAAAGGCAGTTCATGGAGTTCCCGCCTGATGGTTTCTCTTTTCTCCAAAACTATGAGCCACTGTTGTCTGTGGAGAGAGAGGGGAGGGAAGGAGGCATTATAAGGGTGAAGAGGGGTGGATAACATCTAAAGTAGCCATAGTGAAAAAAGGGGAATGCCAACGCGCAGGCTCCTACAAATGGTTTATGGGGAAGCATGAATGTCAGAACATTAATGGAGACTTTTCTCTCATCTTCCCGGCAGCTGTCACCCGTTACCTTCTCTTACTCTGTGGTAAAAGTAATCAATAGTATCTCCTTCCCTTGAAATACTGCGCTGTATTTTTTACACTATGATAATCTCACTGTATGGTGACATCTGTTAACATGGTTTCACCAACAGGCTGTGACCTGCACAAGCCCATTTCTGATGTCTTCAATGATCTTTATACACCAATAGTTTACCAAATAATAAATATAAAATATCATTATTAGGGCCTGACAAAAAATAAGAGTAATTTTTATTCTTAAAAATGAGCCTTTATTGAACACTAACATTTGTCACTTCGCTTTGCTAAGTACACTTTTCTTTTCCTATTTATAATTTAATCTGTCCTTACAACCACCCGAATTTGTCTCTTTAGTAGATTAAAGTAAAGCTGAGAGAGGCAGTGTCTCCCTGGTGATGCTGCTACTAATTGGAAAACTCACTGAAGCCCACATTGGCCTGATTCAGAATCCATGCTTTTAACCACCGCCTTCAGTGATCCTTATTAGATATTCAATTAGTAAGATGTTCTTACTGAATTTCTAGAAAATTGTTTCTTTAACTTATTGAAAACAGAAAGACATTACAGAACAAAGAGGAAAAGGAAAATTGATGTGGGAATATTCCAGTCGCCTTAGTCTGCTTGGGCTACTATAACAAAATACCACAGAGTGGGTGGCTTATTAATAGCAAAAATGTATTTCTTATAGTTCTGGAGGCTGGGAACTCCAAGAGCAGGGCGCTGGGTGAAGGTCCTTTTCTGGGTTGTGGACTGCTGACGTCTACCTGTGTCCTCACGTGGCAGAAGGGCTAGGGGGCTCCATCAGGCCTCCTCCACTAGCAGGGCGCTGCCTTCCTGAGTTAGTCCTCTCCCGAGTCCCCTCCTGATGCTGTCACCCTGGGCACTAGGTTTTCCACATGTGGATTTCAATCAAATATTCCATCTATAGCACCAACCAAATGAATTAGAATTCAGCATCACCATGACTACATCATACAAAAAGTATATAAAGCAAATTAATTTGGTCAGCCATAAGTATCTGCTTAGCCTATTTATTGACGAAAATGAAAACAAAGCTTTGATTCCAAGGTATAACATAATCATACAGTTACTTACTGAGACAAAAATTGGATCACCTCAGATGCAGATTCTAAAATTAATTTCAGAAGTATTTTAGCTCATTGTAGAAATTCAAGCAGTTACCCAATCTGAATTAAGTGAGAAGTGGTAGTCTCGTTGCTGTTCTTTGTGTGCTGCTTTTGAGGAACATGTGAAGAGAAGAAAGAAAAAAGGATGAAGCACAATTCAGGAGTGAATAGGAACCATATATGTGAATCGTTCCCGCGCTGACCATGTAATGTACATTTGATCGGTCATTTTCTTTCTTTCTTGATAGCAAGAACGCTGTATGAATGAACGAAAAAGAGAGAACTTTACTCAATACATTTTGTCACTTATAGGAAAAGAAAGACTAACTATAATAATGTTTAATAATCTTAACATTATGAATTTTTCTTTAATACTTACATTGTCTAATACCATAAATCAGCATTCTCAAATTTAGAAAGTTTACCCCAAATATTTTTTCTATCCATCAATATATACCAAAAATCAGTTTTATATGTTGAAAATTTTAGAAAAATAGTATTTAGAATATTTATATTTAAGTCTAAAATATATTACATCATTTCAGATCAGAATGTCTTGAAATTCATGTTCTATCTATTTATGTATATATTTTTAAATTAAATAATAAATAACATTTACTTGAAGGTAAATTTCTCACATATACCACTTAACAATTAAGGATTTTAGTTTAATTTATTTAGTTTAAGTCCTATATTTTGGAGAAAAATACTAACAACAAATTAAGAAGTGATTTATCACTTTTAGTTAGGAATTGAATATATGTTAAAATATAGGTTGAAGTATAATTGTAGTTGAACTGTGAAGATATATGAAAAATATTTTATAGTATAATTGTTTGATATGCATGAAGTTTTATACATAAAATTATTGACTGGATTATCTGTATATGTATTCTATATTGTTTGTTATTGAAAAGATGTATCAGTAAAGAACTTTTAGAAGCAAGTAACAGAAAATCAATTCATATTGGTTTAAGAGCAAGGAGATTTATTTACTCACATAACTGGAAGACAAGTAAAATGCAATTAAGTATTGATCCAGTGACTCCAACTTCATTTTTCACAAATCTTCTTTTGTTAGGGATTCATGTATGTATTTGCATACCATAAATACAACTATTTTAAAGGTTCTGTTTGATGAGTTTTGACAACTGTATACAACCACAACCCTAATCAAGATAGAACATTCTCTTTCCTCGCAAAAAATTCTTCAGCGGCTGTTGCAGTGGCTGAAATTCTTTCCCAGCCCTAAGCAGCCACTGATCTTTCTGACATGATAGACTACTTTGCTTGTGGTCGAGTTTTATAAGTTATCAGTGATGGCTGGCTTCTTTTGCTCAGCATAATTCTTTTGAGATTCGTTGTGTTGTATGTGTCAGTGTTGTATGTACCTAAAGTTCATGCTTTTTAACTTCAGGGTGGTATTACATTGCAAAAATACCCCATAATTTATAAATTCATTCACCCATTGATGAACATCTGGGTTGTTGAAAACTGAGGGCTATTACGAATAAAAATATTATGAACAATTGAGTTTAAGTCTTTGCATTAGCATATATTTTCAATTTTTTTGATAAATGCTAAAAGGGGAATTGAGGTATTTTATGATAAGTGTAGGTTTAACTATTTTTCAACATGGCTGTACCATTTTATAACCCCATGTGAGAATTGGGGTTATTCTATATTTGAGCCAACACCTGGTATTGTCAGTTGTTTTAATTCTGATTTTAGTCATGTCTAGTGGTATCTCATTTGTGATTTAATTTGTATTTCCATGATGAGTAAAGATAGTAAGACTCTTTTCTCAGTGCTTATTGGCCATGTATATATTGTCTTTAGTAAATATTTATTTAAAATTTGTTACCATTTCTGTTGGGTTGTTTGCCTTATTGATGATTTTTAAGAGTCATTTCTATATTCTGGATGTAAGTTATATACAAAAGTGTTAATCTAGTAGGTCTGAGTTGCTCCAGCCTCCCATTTCCCAGAAAGGCATCTTTTCATTGATGGTCTTTGCTGAGCCCTGGGAAAGTTAGCTCATGGACTGCTCTGACTGGTAAGAGTGTTTTGCACACTTAGGTCCCCGAACCACACCGTAACAGTTTGTCTACATAGCTCATACAAATAATGTGATTTGTGTCGAACACCTGATATGTGTTTTGGGGGATTAGAAATAATGGTTGCATTCCATTGTGAATATACTAAATTCCGCTGTATTACACCCTTTTAAATGGCCAATTTTATGTTGCCTGAGTTTAACCTCAATAAAACAACCAACAGCAATTATCAAAATGGGCAAAGAATTTGAATAGACATTTCTCTTAAGAAAAACATATATCTGGCTATTAAGCATATGAAAAATTTTCAACTAGGAGAATGATTCTCAAAACTACAATGTTGTACCACTTCATACCAAGTAGGATAGCTATAATCAAAAAGACAGACAATGATAACTACTGGCAAGTATATAAACAATTTGAAATTCTCATACATTGCTGGGGGGATGTAAAATGGCACAGTTGCTGTCAAAATCAGTTTAATAGTCCTTCAAAAGTAGAAAATATAGTCACCATGTAGTCCAGCAATTCTTCTAGGTGTATACCCAAGAGAAATAAAAACCTTTTTCTACTTGTATACAATGGTCATAGTAGCATAATTCATAGTAGTCAAAAAGTGGAAACAACACAAATATTTGTTAACTGATGAGTGGATAAATGTAATGTTGGATATCTAGTCAATAGAATATTATCATAAAATAAAAATAAATTAAGAGCTGATACAGATTACAACAAAGATAAGTCTTTAGAGCTATATGCTCAGTAAAAAAAGAAAGCCAGCCACAAAAGACCATGGATTATATATTTACATTTATATGAAATGTCCAGGATAAAAAATTTATAGAGACGTGTTTCCTCAGAGCTGGTAGAGGTGAGGAAGGGGCATTGGAGAGGAGCAGATATTTACTGTTAATGCACATGGGATTTCTTTTAGGGAGGACAAAATATTTTAAAGTAGGTTGAGACAATCACCGCACACCTATGGATT
Source organism: Carollia perspicillata (assembly GCA_004027735.1). NCBI lineage: Eukaryota > Metazoa > Chordata > Mammalia > Chiroptera > Phyllostomidae > Carollia > Carollia perspicillata. The sequence goes on from PVKM010000682.1 coordinate 42,687, forward strand.
TAACAAAAATGTTGAATTGTACATTTCAAATAGGTGAGTTGTGTGGTACATGAACTATAAATCAAAGCTGTTGAAAAAGTAATTATTGTGATGGCTGGTATCTTTCAGCTGAGTTATAAACCAATTGGTGACTAAGTCATGAATATATTCATCATATAAGTGATGAATATCTCCATTCATACATATCCAGTGCAACTCTCACTCTTTCAAAACAAAATTTGAATACTGTTTACATATACTGAAGGAATAAAAATGGAAATACTGCATTATTTTACTTAACATCATAAACACCTATAGAAACCTTTGTGAATCATCCTAAAAACGGTCAAGAATTTGTTCCATAGTAGCACAGATAGCTCTGGGAAAAGCTTGTAAAAAGGGAAAACATATCTGGGGAGAGACAATATTAAATTAAAAACATATACAATAATTTTTGTATAATATAATTGAGAAAGTATCTAGCATTACCAGTGATGAGACCTGAAAAAGAATAAATCATGCCCATTAGCTGTTTGAAGTAACTTCTCCAAGTCTTGCCTTCCTTATTTATAAAATGTGTACTGTAATTCCATTACAGAGAACTGTGAAAATTAAATTAGGTAGTGCGTGTAAGTCCACAAATAGATGTTTGATATTATTACAACCACAATTATTATGTGCTTTTCTGTATGTATGTATGTATTTATATTGTTATCTTGGTGACCATGTCTAGAATTGACAATCTGATTTTATAGGACTCTGAAGTACTCTCAACTTACTGGAATGGATTCCAAAGGGTCAGATACTTTCCCTTCTACGTTTAGGGTGGGTAGATCGGTCAGGGCTGGGGGAGGTGTGCAAGGGAATAGGGCTCCTAGATCTTTGTGGTCACATGCTGTGGAAGGCACATTTTACCACTGAAACCTGGGAGCTCCGCTCCATTTTCGAAG
>PVKM010000682.1:43715-97355 GCA_004027735.1 Carollia perspicillata
CATGGTTTAGCATTTTTTTCTTTTGGCTTTTACGCTAATATTAGTTCTGGCTTCCTTATAATATGCATAATTTTATTTGCCTGTATCACAGCTCTAAGGGAGCCCTATTTCCCATTTTCCTTTGCACATGTCTAGCCCGTTATTAAAGAGAATATTGTCAAACAAAGGGAGATGAGAGATTGCAGGACAAGGAATAGTCAAGGTAAAGGGACTTGAAGATAGGCTGCTAAGGACTTTTTGCTTTATAGATGAGTATACTGAGGTCTAACGGATGAAGTTATGTATGAGATCGCACACTACTTAAGTGTTATTAAACCCTCCTTCCCAATCATCACATATGTCTGTGCTAGGCCATCTTTCTCTTTTTTGTGTTGTCAGTAGAGGTCATTGATGAAGTCGTTCAAGTAAGGGATGACAGCTCTGGGATCAGGCACTTTTCCACTGACCCAATGGAAGACATTCCATTTGGTAGACATTCAACTTGCTATCGGATTAACAACACCACTGTGCCTCAGGAGGGCTGTCAAAGCCTGTGCTGGCCTGGGGGAGGCATGTGGCTCCCCTCATCCATTCACACCAGAATAGTGGAAACGAAGAAGACTTTTCAGTGTGCTGTTGCTGATATAGGAAGCTTCGATTCGGAGTTCCCTAGATGTATATCTAAAATGCAGCGGACAACGTCACTCACTGTAGCTCCAGAGGTGTTTTATGTGCTCATCTTGGTGTGAGTCTCTGCAGTAGACTTATTTATTGAGTCCTGGATTTCAGTTGATTTAGTGATATGTATTCTGATTTATCTCAAGACACAATGACATATTATTTTAGAAAGCAGTGATTTTTAATAATATGCATTTGTGATGTAAGACTTTAGAAAATTAACAGAACTTGCTAATTATTAATAATCCATAGGAAAAAAGATACTGCATTAAGCTGGCTCATGTTTCAAAAATATGGTTGCTTCTCTTTCGAAGTGCTGTTTGGTTGTCATCTCCTGATAAAAATCTATGTTTATTTCCTTTTATGTACTAGCTACTAATTAATTGGTAATTTATAATGTTAAACATGCCAGTTAAAGTGCCTGACAAAGCCAATCAGAAATGGAACTGTACCTAACAAATTCAAACGAGGAAGAAACACTTACTAAATCAGAGAAATTAGTGTTATGCTCCCCAGTGTGACCTTGAGCACTATGTTATCAATGAGAATAGGGACAGTGAGACTTCACAGTGCTACTAACTGCTGCCATCACATGTTGAATGACCAAGACAGGGAATAAAAGGATTTTCACAAATGATGTACTTGGTTGTTTTTCTTTTTCTTTTTTCTTTAATGTTTATTGCATTTTTTCCATTACCATTTAGTTCCCTTATACTCCCTTCTTCCCAGCAATCACCACACTGTCATTTTGTGAGGATTTTTTTCCTATTGCATTTGAAGTTTTGAAAGTATATTATTGTAATATTTAGGGGCTGGGTGATACTAACTGATGAGTTAAAAAAGATTCATGTATTAGTCAAAATCTAAGTTTAAAAAAAGCATAAAACCAAACCCAGACATCTCTCCTGGTCTCTCAGAAAGGAGGTATTTAATGTCGAGAATTCTTATTAGAACCAGGTCATCTACTTTTTAAATAGAAAGAATAGCTGAGACCCCAAAAAGCAGAATGGAGCAATCTAGAGGTCTGAGACAGCAGGACGGCACTACCACCCCAGTGCGGGAGGTACAACACGGAGAGGCGATATCATCAGAGTCCAGGAGCTAGGTCTTTCTGTGCAGTTAGAGTCTTGGGGAAAGGGGAGAGCTGTGTGCTGGAAGTTGAAGCCAGCAGGATATGTGACCCTGGCCAGAGATGTCACCAGAAGTAGAGAGAAGGACAGAAATACCCTGGATTTTACCCTGCTCTTTCTCCTCCAATCTCTTGTTATTCCTTTCACTGGTCATGCCTTCTTGGAAGTCAGAGGGCAAGGGAACGGCAAATAAATGTGGTACTGAGAAGATCAAAAGTGCTGGAGGTAAAGAAAACTTATATGACTTTTCACTGAAATATGAAATACGAAACCTAGGGATATTCAGAAAGGCAATACTTACATTTTAAGAAAGAAACAAAGGATGTCAGAGAATCTCCACTTAACTAATTTACTAAGAGAGGACTCAAATTACAATAAGCGTTATTTGTCATTTAATCTTACAAATACAAGGAAGTAGACTAAAACATCCCGAGCTTTAATTTTCTGTTAAAAGCGCTTTACCCAAATGACAGCTTTGCTTTCATCAAAGCTCAAATGAATACCAAATATTTGTAAAGATAATAACGATGTCTTTGTATTTGTGTTAATGTTCAAGAGGTTGATTTTCGTCATTACCATGGTATAACCCACACAGCACGAGTCCCGCAGGTGGTAGCATTGGCAACAGCTTAGTCAGAAGTCAACAAAACTCTCGTTATTTTAGTCATAATTATTGTGACTGTTTTCTTTATTGACTTAGGGAGAGATTTAGCCCCAGAGACTTAGAGATAATAACTTCAGTTTAAGTCAATCAGTCTATGTGACTATAAGATGTTAAGTATTGTAGGAGGAGTAAGAGAAATGACAGCTCTGATTTCTATTCTTAAGAGACAGTGACAACAAAAACTGTGAAAGTGCTTGCTCATCCCGACCAACAGAAAGCATATGATTGAATGTAATACTGAATGAATACGGCTTCAGAGCTCAGTCTTCATAGTCCGGCAATCTTGGCTCAGCTTCTTTCTAGTTGTATCATATTTCGCTTTTGAGCCTAGTTTTCTGTATAGGGATGGGGATAACATTACCCATCACATGTGGTTGTTATGAGAAGAGACTAACCAAGCACTAACCGAGTAAAGCAGCACAGGACACAGCATGTAAAATGCTCAATAAATGGTAGTTGTTAATAATAAAAATAATAATAATAGCAAGAGTAGATGAGCAAGACTGAAGGGAGATTAGAACTGGGCTTTGAGGGATCAGAATTTGGATAGGACAAAGAGGACAGTATTCCAAAGAGCATAGATAGCTTTGGGAAAAGCTTATAAAGAGGGAAAAATGTATCTGGGGAGAGCGATATATGGCTAGTGAGTTGGGTGAAGGCTCAGCAAAGGAGGAATATCAGATCATTGAAGATGTCAGAAGTAAGATATAGATCTCAATCTCTCAACAGAGTATCAAAGCAAGAAAAGTCTACTTTCAACTTTTAAAAAAAGTTAAGGTATGGTTAACATCAGTCATGGTATTTTATTCTGTGAATAAAATATACAGAAATTAGTAATTGCCCAGGTTTAACAGTTGTATATACCTGTGTAAACACCAAAGAACACGAGAAATACCATTTCCAGCACACCAGAAGTTTCCCTCATGCACCTTCTCAATCATGACTCGCTTCCATGACTTTCTTTTTTTAAAAAAGTTTTTATTTTTTTTTCACATTTTTTATTGTTGTTCAAGTACAGTTGTCTCCCTTTTTTCCCACCATTCCCCCCTACCTCAGCCATCCCTGTCTCCCACCCTCGATTTTGCCCCCCTTGGCTCTGTCCGTGTGTCCTTTATGACTTTCTAATATTCTGTCATTATTAATGAATGTTATCTTTCTTGGAACTTATATAAATGTAATTATTGCAAAGAATGCTTCCATGCCTAGCTTCATTAATTTAACATGATGATGCTTTTGAAATCCAGCCATTTGCTGGGTTTCGTATCATATTTATCCACACTTTATTTTATTTTTATACTATTTCCTTATTATCATTTTAATCTTTTTCTTCCTGATGTTAAATTGTATTTCTTATACTTTTAAAAACATTTTTCTTAGATTAATCTTTTCAGAAAACCAACATTTTACCTTTTTTATATTTTTATATTTTTTGTTCATTTTCTATGGTTTACATTCATTTTCAATTTTGTTTCTACTTTGTATGTAATTTTCTCCTTTATCCTAGCTTCTTCAAGAATAATCCTAGGCGATTGATATAAGATATTCTTTTTAAGAAATTTTATTTCTAGCTATCAATTTCTCTTGGTGTGGTTTTAATTGCATCTTACATATCTTCGTGTGCTTTGATTTTTTAATTATTATTATTCAGCTATACACTCTAATTTACTTGTGTGTCTTCTTTGACCTATGAACTGTTTGGGCATACTTTGTTTAATTTCTACATTTTTATAATTTTTGTGTATTTACATGTTATATTTACTTTAATATGTATTTCTGTTTTACATATACTTGTTATTGTTGTTCAAATACAGTTGTCTTTATTTTCCCCCACCATGCCCCATGCCCTGCCCATCCCCGCCTCCCGCCCTGGAACCTACCCCCTTTGGCTTTGTCCCTGTGTCCTTTGTACATGTTCCTTGACGGCCCTTCCCCCATTTCCTCCCCACCCCGCTATCCCTTTTTCCCCTCCCCTCTGGTTACTGTCAGTTTGTTTTTTTTTCAATGTCTGTGGTTACATTTTGCTTGCTTGTTTGTGTTATTGATGAAGTTCCACTTGCAGTGTGTAAATGTACCATAGTTTTTTTATCCACTCATTTACTGATGGGCACTTCAGTTGTATTTCCATATTTATTTAAATTTCTATTTACTTATTTAAATACATATTTATTTTCTATATATTAAGATATATATGATTTCTATATACTATATATGTTACTAGGTATATTTAGTGATTTCTAATTTAATATTGTTGTAGTCTGAGAATACATTTTATGTGATTATAATTATTTGATATTTATTGCAATTTGTTTAAGGCCCATTCTGTGGTCTTAGTGCAATTTCCAGGTACATTTGTGTGTAGAGTTTGAATTTGAGAGTAACATTGTATAATTGCCAATTGGGGCAAATTGATAGTTCTTTTGAAATTTATATTTTTGCTGACTTTTTGTCTACTTATTCTAATAGTTACTAAGAAAGGTTTGCTAAAATCTCCAGTTTTGATTGCATATTTGTTTCTTACATTAGTTTTGCCAAATTCAGTTAATGTATTTAAAAACTCTGCTTTAATTAGGTGCATACATGTATGGAATTTTATGTTGTCTTGATAAATTTTTATTTTGTCATGAAATGCCCTTTTTTGTCTCTATTAATATTTTTATCTTGAAGCTTTCTATTTTTGCCTGGAATTAGTGTAGCCATACAAGCTTTCTTATGCTTAGTTTCTGCATGAGAATATTTTCTACTTTTATTTTCAACCTGTCTGTGCCTTTATACTTAAAGTTTTGTTTTCTTATAAACAGTATAATTGGGCCTTTTTTATTACTCAATGTAGTAATCTCTGTCTTTTAATTGGACTGGTTATTCTAGTTACATTTAATTTAATTATTGATGTGGTTGTGTTGAGTATCTCATTCTGGGATTAGCTTTTTATTCAATTTGTACTTTTCTCATTTTTTGCCTTTTGGTAATATTTTTATATCCCCTTTTGTCTGTTGTATTGGCTTTTGTAGGTATATCTACTTTATTTTTTTAATGGTTGCTCTAGGTATTATAACAGGAATCATAAAGTTACCACAGTCTACCCTAAAATAATAATAACAAATTACTTCAGGATCTGCATAAGAATCTTATAAAAGTGATAATCATGTAATTCCATTTATTTCTCCCACTCTTTCTTTCTGATGTTATTCTAATTTACTTCTAATATACCCTAATCTCAAAAAATATTTTCACTAGTTTTTAATAAAAATTGTCTTTCAAAATTATATAACTATAATATAAAATAAATACAATGACCATAATTTTAAAAGTTTTTTATGTTTACTAACTATATACTCTTTCTGACAGTCTTCATTCTTTCAAGAAGTTCTTGGGTTTCATCTGGTATACTTTTAAGCCTAAATGACATGTTTTTTTGCAAACATGTATTTTTTTGGAGTGTGAATTGTTGAAGACAAATTCTCTTAGCTTTTGCCATGTGATAACATCTTTATAATGCTTTCATAGTTGAACATTTTTACTGAAGATAGAATTCTAGATTTGACAACTTTAATTCATTTTTTCTTTTAGCACTTTAGAGATATCATTTTGTTGTCATCTGGCCTTTATTATTTCTGATAAAATGGTAGCCAACATTTACATATATATTTTTTCTTCCAGTATGTACTTAGTCTTTTCTTCTCTGGCTACTATATATGCTGTACATAGGTATAGTGTTGTTTTTTAATTAACCTTCTACTCCTTGCTGAGAATTTTGGATTGATGGGTTAACATTTGTCACCAGTTTTTGGAAGTTTTCTGCCATTATCTTTAATGTTCTGCCTCATTCTGTCACTTTTTATGACTAAAATTACACATAATTATTTTGTTATGTTCGTTTTTGTAAAAATCTTTGAGTTTTAGGTGAGATTCTATTTAACCTATCTCCAAGTTTTCTGCACTTATCTGCTATTAAGTTCATTAAACATATTTTTGCATGGTAATTTCATTATAAACATTTCCATACAGTTCTTATTATAACTTTTGTGCCTCTGATGAGTTTCCTACTTTTAAAACATCTTCTCCACCTTTTCTACTAGATCCTCTGGCATTTTAATCCCAATTATTTTAACAGTATTTTTTTAAAAGATTTTATTTATGTTTAGAGGTGAAGGGAAGGAGAGAGGGAGAGAAATATCAATGTATGGTTGCCTCTTGTGCGTCCCCTGCTGGAAACTGGCCTGCAACCCAGGCATGTGCCCTGACTGGGAATTGAACCACGGTTGTTTGGTTCGCAGGCCCGCACTCAATCCACTGAGCTACACCAGCCAGGGCCTTAATCCCAATTATTTTAAAGTCAGTTAATTTCACCACTATGGAAATCACTGGGTCTGTATTTGTTAATGCATTACTGGGTCTGCATTTGTTATCATACTTTTAAATAAAGTACTGATAGTTTCATATAAAACATAAGTAGAGACATAAGTATATAACATTTACCTCCAGAAATACACGTCACTTTTATCAGGTGGGAACATGTAGGAAGCCCTGTACACCTTAGGGAGTGTTTCTCTGAGTTCTCTTTCCTGTCTCCAGGTTTTGGTAAACAATTGTTAAATATTTGGTGGAAATATGAGGTAAATAAGTGGTAGGTTGTAACAGATTCAATCTGTAGCTGAGGATCCTTAGAATATTAGTGTGTCACACTAACCCTCATGCAGTGATAAAAAATTCGGTTGTTTCTCCTTACTTCTATGGCCTATTCTTCTTCCCTTCACTAGTACTGCATTAATGTCTTGTCACTTTATGTAGTTTAGCTTATTTGCATTTCTTTGTCTTTAGCTCAGCATTGTTTTGAATGTTGTCCAGATTGTTTTGCTTTGCATTTTTAAAGTAATCATGATAGTCTCTTGTGACTTGAAAAATCTGAATGAGAAGAACCTAGGAAGCTCTGTATATCAAATTAAATAAATTAAATATCACAGTAAAAATGATATGAATGAATGAACCTCAAGATGTAAAGATTTGGAAATATATGTGTATGTTAAAAAGATTTAAATGTACAAGAAAATATAGAAGTACCCTCTAACTTTTATGCAATGATCCCCAAATCACGCTGCGGAATGGAATTGATCAGGAGGGAAGTTTACTGTGGGAGATGACGGAAGTAAATAGGCTCACTTAGTAGAGATAGTATATAGTAAATTATTGAAATCGAGGAGCCATTGGGAAAAGTAAAAACTGGTTGGAGAAAGATATGGCCTGCTATACCTTTAACAATTTTAACACTAGGACAAGCCAGGAACCTGTGGTGGTTCCATCAGTGAAAGAGAGTATTGACTTCTACTTCTGGCAGCTGTTGGACCAAGTTAGCCCCATTAAATCTCTGTTTGAACAACACAGGAGATAAAATGTAAGCGTACTTTTAAAGTGCATAGAGGGGTAGTATTTAAAGGCAAAAATAGCTTTTGATGCATATAGTATTTTTAAAAGAAAATAAAAGAAACAAGGGTTTTCTCAAGATACTGGAATAAGAACTAAAAATTATTACAAGTAAGGACATAAACTTAAGATAGGATTATTAACAAAATAGAAAATAAACATGCAATTGAAAAGGTCAGTTAGGACGAAAGTTGGTTCTTTGAAGAAAACAACGTAACTAGCAAAATTTCAGTGGTACTGATTTAAAACAATGAGGCACGAATATCAGGAATAAAAAAGGTGGTATCTTTGTAAATGATGGAGATATTAAAACTTGTAACAATGTACTATGGAAAACTTAATACAATAATTTTGAAATTTTAAGCAGAGTGAATAAATTTCTAGAATAGTATAAGCTACCATAACCAACTAGCAGAAAAAAGAACCTGAATTTAAATTAAAGAATTATACTAGCAAACAAGATTTTTTTCATAAGTAGAATGCAAGTTTCAATGACTTCACAGGTGAGTATTACCAAATTCTCAGGGAAGAAAATGATTCAATTTCAGACAAATCTTCCAGATAATGTGAAAAAATTTCTCCAGATTATTTTTGAGTCTGGTATAATATTGATGCCACCATTACTTGAAAAGGATAGAGTGAAGAGGGAAAATTACAGGCCAGTTTCAATCATGAATAGAAATGTGAAAATTCTAAATAAGATATTAGCCATCATATTCCCAGAAAAAATTAAAAGGATAAAAAAAATGGACTTTATTTAAGAAATCAAGTAGTTTGGTTTAATATTGGGAAAATGGAGACAACTGTACTTGAACAACAATAAAAAAATATGAAAAAAATATTTAAACCCAAGCAGAAAATAAAATCAATTAATATAGTTCACAGCTTTAAGAGTTTAAAGGAGAATAATAATATTTTTATTTTAATATATGCAGAAAAAGCCAACATTTATAGAAGGTAGGAATTTTAGAAAACTGAGGAAAAAAGTAAAGTTTCTTAATCAAATATATATTATATAAAAATATCTATAGGGACATTATACTTAATAGCAAAAATAGAAGTTTTGTTTTGAGATTAGAATAAGACAGAAAAGATTTTATTTTAATGTATTGATAGATAAATATTAGGATTAGTAGGTGAGTTGTTACAAGTTGTTGGATATAAATTCAATTTTTGTACATTATCAGAGTGATGTCAGTAGAAATTGCAGAGTAAGGACCTCCAGAAATCCTTTGTCCATAAAAACAAAAGAATGCTAGCAAAAATTTTTCTAATTAAACTTACCAAAATTCTAGAAATTAACCAACAGCTTGCAGCAATCTGGGAAGCATTCATTCATTTTATAGATCACTCTCCATAAGATCATTGAATTTTGTGACATTTGAACTTGCCTTATTCCCAAAGTAGGTGGATTTTTCTTATTAATATTAAGGTTATTATTAATTTCTAATAAGTAAAACAACACAATTCAGGAAGAGATATATAGAACAATGGGCAGAACTAATAACCTAGAAAAAAAGCATGCGTAAATGGACACTATATGAAAGAGACGGCATAACTAATCAGTGGAGAAATGCAGACTTTTTAAAAAGATTTTATTTATTTTTAGAGAGAGGAGAAGAGAGGGAGAAAGAAAGGGAGAAAAACACCCATATACAAAGAGAAACATCAGTTGCCTCTTGCAGGCCCGACAGTGGAACTGGCTCACCACCCAGGCATATGCCCTGGCGAGGAATCAAACCTGTGAATTTTCAGTTTGCAAGCCAGTGCTCAACCTACCACCAGCCAGGGTGGAGAAATGCAGACTTTTCAATGAAAGGTAGTGGTACATTGAAATCCACATGGGAAAAAGATAAAATTAGACTACTATTATCTCATATTATATCCCCCCAAATTTCCCAGGTAAATTCAAGATCTAATTGTTAAAGGCAAAACTAATATTTTAAAGAAATTAATATAGGAAAATATTTTGTGATTTTTGAATAGGGAAGAACTTCTTCTTAAAAATATATAATCTTTGTTATATTTTTTGCACTACCATTTAGCCCCCTTATACCTCCTCCTCCCAGCAAACACCACACTGTTGTCTGTATTCATGAGTCCTTTTTCTTTTTGCTCAAATCCTTTGCCCCCTAGACTCCCCCAACGCCACTAGCTGTCATCTGTTCTCCATCTCTGAGTCTGTCTCTGTTTTGTTTGTTAGTTCAGGGAAGAACCTCTTTTGAAAAAACAGAAAAGCATCCACCATAAAAGTGATAGATGAATTTAGTTACATTCAAATAAAATATTTTGGTCCTCAAAGTTTTAGAAAAAAAGTGAGGATAAACCACGTTAGGAGATGTGAGAGAAGGTATGCACAAACATATGGGGAAAACATAATGGACAATGGACTTGATTTGAGAATATAATGTCCCTTACATCTTCTGAAAAATGAAATATACCTGGAAAAATATAAAATGTGTTTGATCTCTTTAATAATCAAAGATAAGCAAAACAATACTATAATATCAAAACACTACTTATCATACAGATTTTCACAAAATTTGAAAGTCAGAAAACACTAAGTTGTATTAGACTGAATTATCGGTTCCAGCACTTCGTTCCTCTGTAATACAATTATTCACATATGTTCTCGCCATGGCTTCCTGATGTGTAAAATGAATGTCTTCACTCCTTGACTTCGGGCTTATTTATGATTTGCTTTGACCGATGGGATCTGAGTGTATGTGATATAAATAATGGGTTGAACTTGGTTTATGCTGTGGGGCTTGCCCTTACTCTGTCCAGGAGTTCCCTGGAAAATTCCTGTGTATGTACATAAGGAATATGGCATCCACAATATTAATAATATTTGCTTTATCAGTGAACAATCTGTAAATTATGAGATAGTTCATACACACATGCACTTTTGGCTTCTGTATATTATTTCCAGGTTTGTTTGCAGTGTTGGGTCATGACTCCTCAAGGCTATTTTCTTAGAAAAATGAGAAAGTCCATTATGTTCATCCTGAATGAGCTGCCTTTCAAGGAAGTATTTTCTATCTCTTGCCTTTCCAGAGACAACAAAATTGAGCCGGAGGAGTCTGTTTAGTAGTCTACAGAAGGACTTTTCCTCTGAAACTCTGGAGAAGGGGTAGTGGTGTCCTCTGTTTTGTGCATAACATCAGTCCAGTGTGTATCGTATGCAAAATGCTGTATTGGGAGCTATTTTATTCTCTGCTTTTGTTTCCAACTGCTTTAACTGCAGGTCTCTGGCCAGTTTTGGCAGGATGAAATTCTGCCCTCTCTGAGGCTCCCATATTTCTGCTACCTGGCCTGAAGCTCTTTACTCCTCACCTTGTGACAAATGGCCTATCATTTCTAGAAATGCTGCCTGGTGACTCTGTATCACAGATTTCCCTACTGGGCTTTGTGGGGCCACCCATGACTTCACTGGGGCTTACTCTAATCTCACATCCTAGGTTGTAGTACATTCGTTAGCACCAAGGCCAGTGATTGTCTCAGAATTTTACCAACATCAGCAAGTCAGATAAATGAATTGCTGTTTATATCTCAGTTGTCTCTGAGAAACACACAATTGGGTAAGTTATTCCTATCAAAAAGAAAAGGGTGGTGTATAAATCCATTTGGACAAAGAAGTTCCTTATGGAACTGTAGATGATTGCATCAGGTATGTCCTCTAAGTTGAGTCCCACACACGTGAGAATTTTAGAACTGAGTGCTTCAGACTGGGCAGTTGTGCCATAACTATGGCTTATGTTCCCATCACAAGATAAACAAGACCCCATGAGATCTTCTCTACTTGCGTGGCATGAATTATTCAGTTGGCAAGCGAGGTTTAGAATGCTTTATCAGGCAAACTAACACAGGCTTATTTTTCTATCCTGAATATGCCTTTCTAAAACACTTTTCATAGGTAAAGACTTTTGCAAGTTGGATGATACTCGAAATATTTTCTATTTTTATGACAGATGGCTCAATATTTTGGTCACAACTTAAGTCATTCCATAGGATCCTATATGATTAGGGATATACTGTGTTTCATTGAAAATTCTCCAATAGGCACAGAGAAAATTATAAAGATAGATTCTTTCTGCGGATGCATGAAGTTATTAGTTAATTGTCAGGCCAGTCCAGAGATTCTGCTGGGATGGGACACTATTCTTACCTTGAATAATGGAACGTGTTGTCTTTTAGAAACGTATCATTCAGTGCTTACACGATTCTATCTGCTCCGGGATCCAGGTGTTTTTCTCTCCTAATCCCTGCCCTCATGCTCCTGTGATAGCCGGGGAAATGCTGACGTGATGACTCATGCGATGGCAATTAATGTCAATCACTTACACTTGAAAAATTTTTAGGGCTCATAAAGAAAAAAGAAAAATCATTTGTATTTATAAGTTGAATAGGGTATATTCAGCTCTGGTAAGATTTATGAAGTAAAATTCTAGTAGAAAAGAATGTATATATTACATAAAATCTGTTAAAAAGCTTCTAAAAGTTTAGACTTTAATTTGCCATTTATCTCTTTATTTTGTCATTTGTGCTTCGAGGTATTACAGGCTTTCTATCCCCCTATCATTTCAGCTGTGGTAATTTATTATGTGCACTTATGTGTCCATTTCCTTACTCGGTTACATTCAGCTAATGACAAGTCTTTTCCTTCTTTGTATAAACAAGCACCTAGATAAAGTCTAGCACTTCTTTTGTACTCAGCATAAGTAAATAAGACGCCGGCTCGCACACAAATGTCCTTTCTATCCTACAAAGAATAGTTCGCAGGTTTTTCTATATTGCCATGAGTTTAGCAAAAAAATGAATTTAAAATAAATTTCTGTAGTATGTACAGAAATTTAATAGATCCACAGAACTTATATGTACAACCAATGGACATGAACTGTGGGCCTGGGGGAGGAGTGCTGGAGGGTGAGGGGATGGTGCAATAAGGAGGGGGACAAAGGGGAGAAAAAATGAGACAACTGTGATAGAATCAATAAAATATACTTTAATAAATAAATATAAAACTTGAAAAAATCAATACATCTAAAAAATTTATTAAAAGACATTTAATAAACTTAAAAAATACAACTGATTTTCTTTTATGTGGCACTGTGTAAAATTTGAGCTCATGGATTGAATGGGTCAAGGATCTCCACTCAAGATGGTTAATGATAATTGGGCCCAGCCTGAAATTTCAGGGTTTTGAAATCTTATACGTGGAGAATGAGGTCAATGTGTTAAGAAACCTATCTGTGCTTTCTTTCTTAGCTTGTACTTATGTCATCAAGTAAATCAAGTTTCATAGTCAAGTCATAAAAATTTTAGAAAACCTATTTTTTTTTTGCTTTAGTTCTTCCACTGAACATCTTCCAAGAAAATGACATCTTAGCCCTCTGTGCTTTTCTACAAAATAGCTATAATGATAATAGGCTTGCCTCCCCCAAAAGGATGATTATGAGTATAAACAGAATGACAATATATGGAAGTATTTTTGAAAAGTATAAAGTGCTAAGCAACTACGCAGAATACAGACAAATACAAATATAGGAATATGATGATGAAAGTTCTGGGGTTGATTAATACCTTTTATCCTTGGCTCAGTTTTCAAGGCTCTCAAAAACATTTTAATTACATGTGGTTGGGTTTTGACGAGCACTGCTTCCTTCCGGGTCCTGGAGCATGGCGCCGTGACTTCTACCTCCTGTGGCTAATTCTCCCATGTCATTCTGAGCTCTCTCCACCACCCCAGCAAATCCATTCAAACTTAGCCACTCCCTGTGAGTGAGGAAGGTGCCTTCCCTATTCAAAATGTTTCTTTTCCGTGAATGGAACTCAGGCCGTGTAACCTAGATCTCTTCTACTTGGGTGAACTTGGGTAGAACTAGAAAGGCTTGGCTCAGCCCCACTTGTCTCTCTCAGGGACAAAACCTTCATACAAGACAGGCTCTCCTCTGCTTCTTTACACTGTGAGTCCTGCTTGGGAAAATCTCCATGCAGGGAGGCCTGCACTGGTTCACCACTGCTTGCCTAAATCTATCTAATTCAAGGGTCCAATAGTGGCAATCCTATTTCACTATCCCACCTGAAAGTCCTCCAGCTTAGCTGTTGATGAATACAAGTAACACTTTGCTCTCCATAACTGCTGTTTATTTTTTCTCACCTTGGTTAGAACCTGGACATTGAAGAGATGTGGTAGTTATTGCTCCATCCATTTCTTTTACCCCAGAATTCCACACATCTGTCGGCAGTGTCTTAAAGTCCTGTCACAAGCAATGACCCTCTAGCTCCATTCACATCCCCCTGAACCCACATCTTTTCTCCATTCTGACTTACTTCATTCCTGAATTTCTGGTTCTCCGGCCCTAGTTTTTGTTTATGTTTTGGTACCCAGTGACCATTTCAAGCAACCTTTCCTATTATAATGCATTTGGTAGCTCAACTTTGTACCTTTTAACTTGGAGGAAGAAAGCACCCACCCCAGGAACAGCTTTCAGGAATCCCAGAGAGTCGCCACGCTTGCCCTAACGAAACCTTCCCCTGGAAAAGTGAGGTTGGCTGCCACATCCCGCAGCAAACGCAGGCCAGCTCCCATGCTCACCTCTGTCAGCCTTCTCTATGCTTTTGCAGCCTTTTCTCTGTTAGCCCAGAGAGTTTCCCTCCAATATTGGCAACTACTTACTTGATGTTGCAGGGGATGTTTTGTTTTTCTCCAGTCCTGCCAATAGACTGCTTATACTTCCCTTGGGCATGAGGTTGAAATTGCTTGTGAGAAGTTTGTATCTAACCACAATTTCTATCTGGATTCTGGATGGAATGTGGTGCAGGAGGCTCTTCAGTGGTCCTCTTCCCTTTTTTAAAAAAATTTTTTGTTGGTATTTTGTTTAAATGCCTTGCTTAGTGGTGTTGACAGTGTTACGATATGCTATTGCTTTACAGCCATCACGGTGTCACTATTTCAAAGGTCACGGAGACACTCGGCCTGTGTTTATATTCCATTTCCTACTCGGAACACTCTGTTTGAAGTCCCGATTGACCTCACCAAGTTGCTGAGGCTTTGGAAGACCTCTTTGCAGACAGAAATTTCAGAAAGCATTAGAAATGGTCTTGGACATTTAAAATGCAATAGGTTGAAGCAAAATTAGAGAACTCTAAATTTAAAAAGATAAGTTGCCACGACACAGATTAAGTGATTGAAGTTATACTAACCGTAAATGTGAAGATTGTACCAAAGCTGACACTATGCCTGATTTAAAGCTTCTTTCAACTTGACATTACTGTCCTCTCACTACCAGAGAAGGTAAAAATATCTTATTAAACACTTCCTCACTTAAATAATTTACTCACATTTTCTACCTAATTACTCATTGGACAATTTCAACTTGTTTTGCACACTTGGATACTCTCCACATAGAACAAAGACAGTCATTTGGTTCTTGCAATTCTTGTTCTGTGGAATAGAAGTTTCAGGGTAATTATTCTGTTGGCTAAAGACTTACAGATAGTAAAACCTTTCTGATACTGCTTACTCCACCTTAAGATTGTGAACATGTAACCCCCAAAACCACTGTGGCCTCAGTGGCAGCAGGTCCACGGTTTTGAGACATCATCTGCTTGTATAAAGCCGCGAGGAGCTCCGCTCTGCCCACCTGGAGTCTGTGTGAGGTTGCGGCTGCACAGGCCCATCGCAGGAGATCAGAGAATTGGGAACAGGGAGGCCCATCTTCCCATCTTCACAGTCAGGTCGGTGAGTCCATCCAGCATGAGAGCAGCTCCATTACAGAGTTGCATTTTGCAGGTTTTTTTCAACCTGATATAAATCACTGTATCAGATGTGTAATCAGCAGGAAAAAGCAGCGTCCTAAGCGGTTATTGAAAATAAGTTCATAAACCAGCTCTTTTAAAACAAATATGTGGCCACATTGAAACAAAGCTAACAAAGAACGGCAAAATACCTAAGAGCTGGCCAAAGCAGATAGCTGTCGTTACCTGCAGGCTTGAAAGGGGGCAAATATTTACTAGAACCTTCTGAGACCTCCAACGATAGGAAAGATTCATCTAAAAGAGGCCAAGGTTTCGGTTAAAGAGCATAGTCTTAGCCAATTCATGAGAGATTAGGGCTGAACTGCAGATATTAATGCCCTGAATTCTCTCCTCCTAACCTCAAGCTTTCAGACAATGCCTCATAGTGGCAAAACAGGTCACAACCAGAGGATGAGGAAGCCTGATTCACGTGGCTCGGTCCTGAAGCATACGGTAGGGTTGGGAAGGCAGGGCGTCAGCCAGACATGGTCCAGCCCTGCGCAGTGTCAAAATTTGTTGAATAACTGAATTATTTTCTTACTAGAAAAAAATACTTTCAAATTTGACCATCTTACTTGCTTCAGCAGAAGCTTTCACTGGCTTATAATTATTTCATAATATTAATGCAGGTTCTCACATTTATTTTTAATCACCATGAGAATAATCTCTCTTCTATAACGATCTCCACTTCAAAACACAGCTCTTAAATTTTCCAGTTAAGAGAGCCAATAAATTATATTTTCTTGTCTTGCAAAAAGGTTGCTTGAGGCTCTAGGTCTTGTAGCCAAGAGTCCTAATGTGACCTTATTTGCTTCAGTTACACTTGTATTTCAATTCCTTAAACACGCTTCTATGGAGGTTTCAGAAATGACTACAGAATAATAAGTGGCTGAAATTGAAAGTGCCCTTCTCTGGGCACCTCATGAAAAACAAAGGAGGCACAATAAAGACAGAAGACGAGGTGACATGCTTGCTTGCACAGTTCCTGTAGAAGTCCAACAGATATCGCAAGTCAGAGATTACTTTCTTTAAAACGCAGCATATTCAGAGTTTTGTTCGTTGTATCCAGAACCTTGGGGAAATATCTGAACTTCACAGAAGTAAAGGGGGATGGTGCCTGAGGTTGTAAAGAGTCTTGGCTTTGATAAACTTCATTGCAACCAAATCATTATTAAGCTCTGAGGACTTGCCAAGTGGTAGCACATTGCAATCTCCTTCAGGATTCGTTTCATTCATCTACCCAGGAAGGACTCTGAAGTAACGATGATTTTGATAATGCTGTTAATAATTGCAATCAGAGCTGCTGTTTTTGAGGGCTCGGTCCTGTTCCAAACACTGTGAAAAGGCACAGAAATGTTTTATCTCGTCTTCGCAGTGGGTCTCTGGAGTGGGTATCAGTCCCATAGACCTGCAAACCAGATCCAGAACTAACTCGCCACGCTACCTCTTTTGTTCTCCGATCATGAGTTTTTTCTTCATGACACTCTCTGCGCTTACATCTCAGCACGTGTGAATGTCTACATGAACAATGTGAAAATATCGGCCTGAGGAAGGAATTGAGCCAAAACTCCCTAAGAGAAAGAAGTCTTATTGTGCATTTGTGGAGCATCTTAAAGCTGATAAAATGCACATTCCATGTTAAAGCTAAGATTAATCATGTAAGGAAGGAAATGGTCACTGTGGCTTCACATTTGAGACCAACGTGGTTTTATTGCTGTGTATCATCTAAAATTAATTACCTGAAAAAGGGTGGAGCACGGTATCAATTTAATCAGGGACTTGATGAGTCAAATACAAAGCCAAATGTGAACCACACCATAGATTCTTGCTGTGTATCTTTTGAAGTACCAAGAAACCTATACAAATCACTCATTAACATATATATGAAAGAAGACGAAAATAAATAGTAAATGATAAAAATATGACAATGTAGTCTAAATAGAAATGCAGACACTTTGTGTTTATGTAGGGTCTTTATTTCCAGATGTTTAAAACCTACTGGGAGTAGCATCTCTTCAGGCATTATGACGTCGGAAGCAAGACTGCTTTGCAGTGTTTGTTCGGAATCACTTGCCTAATGGGGGCAGGTAAGCTGGTGAGAGCATCTAGCCTCCTATTTTTGCTCTAGCTACCTCCCAGTATTGTCTTCCTAAAGACTGGAATTGAAATGGAAGAAAGAACATGACAAAAATTAAGATATCTGTAGCAGCAATTTTGATTGAAATTTCAAACATTTCCAAAACCATCAATGTGTAGTAAACTTTGGATATTGTTGAGTCCCCTATCTGAAAATGCTAAGAGTGCACTATAAGCAACAGATTTACAAAGGAATTATGAAAGTACATGCCATTTTAACTCTACATATGAGATGCCTTTGTCTGCATCTTACCATCCCAATCCTTGACAAATGTTCTGCTTATAAAAATCACTAAGGTTTCTCTATAATCAATGATGTGGAAAAAACATTTTGGTTTCTCACAGTATGTAGCACTTTTATTGATACTTACTATCAATACATAAGAGTTGGTATTGAAATGAGAATAAAGTACATGCTTAACACCTGAACCATTTTGTCTAACTTGATCTCTCCATTGCAAGGCTACCCAGGTGCCGGAGAAGTATAAAAGCTTTAGCACTGTTGGTTTGATCAAATGCAAGTTAAATCCGTATTCTCAGGAGCACCTGCTCAGGGATAATCCAAGAGCATTTTGTCATTTGAAAAACACACACAGAAGCGCCCTGACACCTCTCTTACTGACTCCTGATTTTAACTTAAAAAAAAATAATTTCTCACTAAGGACTAGTGACATGCAAAATTAGAGCAAAAGTCAATCTCACTAGACATGAAACACTGGAAACTATATGTTTCTCCATGGTTCTCAACTCTGACTTAAGAACTATCATCTTTACATTTGAAGACCATGAATTGAGGGAGAAACATCTCCAGTTTCATGAAAATATGAGCATTTTCCCAAGTGAAATTTTTAAATGAGTTAAATGTTAGTGAACCAAGATTAACCCAATTTTGTTTTTAAAAAATGGTCATGTATATTTTAAACAAAAATGGGAAAATATTTGGAATGACCACTTTTAGCTGGGTTATCTACTTTTGACCTGTAATCAAGGTCCAGGAATGGACTGACGACTGGGGCAATGTTTGGTGGTAGCATAGATTGTACCACCCAGAAACACAAGCCCTGAATGTACTTCATGAATTCTCTGGGCTCGAAATACTTACAGTAGGCTGAATAATAGTCCCCCAAATATGTCCACAGTCTAACTCTTAGAACCCATAAATACTGCCTTTTAAAGCAAAAAGAAATGTTGCAGATACAATTAAAGACCTGGAGATTATCCTGGATTACCCAGGTGAATCCACGTAGTCACATGGGTTCTTACAAGAGCAGTGGTGGAGGAGCAGAATCAGAGAAAAGGCCACGTGGTGTTGAAAGTAGAGTTTGGATTGATGAGTTTTGAAGACAGAGAAGGGGGCCACTAACTGAGGAATAGATGTGCTCTGTGGAAGCTGGAAAAGGTGAGGAAATGAATTCACCCCAGGGCCTCCAGAAGTAACACAAACCCGTTGACAACTTCACTTTAGTGCAGTGAAATAGAGTTTGACTTTTGGGCCTCCAAAACTGTAAGAAGGTAAATTTGTATTGTTTTAAGCCACCAAGATTGTGGTAATTTCTCACAGCAGTCACAGGAACCAAATACAACACCTTGCCTCTACATTTTTAAAGCATTTTTTCCCCTATTTAACTTTTAAAGTGAACACTTTCACTTTTTGGGTAGGAAATCTGGGAAGAATATAAAAAAATAGTGTTGGGGAAAGATGAGTTTAAAAATGAACTAACAAGCAAAATCGAGACAGACTCACAGGTGGAGAACAGGCTGATGGCTCTTGGTGGGGGGAGGTGAGGGGGAGCAGGGATGGAGACAAAAGGAAATAGGACTCCTGGACATGGGCCATGGGGTGGTGATTGTGGTGGGGAGGGGGAATATAAGGAGGATACATGGTAAAGGAAAAATACAATAAAAAAAGTAAAGAAATAAATAAAAAGTGAACAAAATTCAGGACACCAGATGATGTTAAGCAGCAAGATTGAAACAGCAGGAATCAGAATAGAACCTACGACCCACAGAGACCCTGGAGTACAAAAAGCACATTAAGCCCAAAGGAAGAAATAATCTGAGTTTATCTGGTGTTCAGCAGAAGCTGTCACTATCTTGATACTACTGTGCTGTACAGCATGCACAGGTCTTTTCCTAATTATTTCAATCAGTGCGTTTACCTCTCCCCATTATATTGTTCCTTATTGTCTCTTCTCTCAGATTACCTGAACTCTCTTAGAAGAAAAACTGTCTTTCCTCTTTGTGTACTGGAATCGAAGGTTTGGTACTTAGTAAGCATTTAATGAATGTGTTTTGAATGAACAAATGAAAACCCACAAATACAATAGCTGCTTCTCTTACTACCGAGTCCGCCTCACCCTCGCACCCCCAGATGCTCAGACTGAGAGGGGGTTGCTGTCCCAGTCACTGAGGGCAGAGCCGTTGTGAAGGAAGTCAGCACCAAATCCTCGAGTCTGAAGGGAGAGAGAGGCCTCACTAGTGGTGAGCACCTGATCGGAGGCCTCAACAGTGAAGAGGGGCTAAATTCTCCAAGAAAAGCAGTTCATTGAAAGAGATGAGATGCATGCTGTAAAAACCTTCTGTCTTTCTGGCGGGAAAGTTGGCAACCATTAGACTGCAACTAGCAGCAATAGCTTTGGCCCATTATGCATATCAAAAGAATGCAGAAAAGAGCCAGGGCAGCCCAGACCTCTGGGGTGGGATCGGTCTGAACCCACTTGAAATGAGACATTTCAGAAGGAAATTTGGGTGAAGGTAAGACACTTCTCACCTCGCATCAGTCAGTTCTCACCTGGGTACACTACTGAGCAAGGGTTCTGAATAAAACCCATGGAAAAGAAAAAAGCGAGGAAGGGCATCTGACTTGACCACAGAACTAAGAGCAGGAACTAAGCCATTTCTGCTTTATCTATCATGTCTTGCACTCATTCAGGGCCTCTTGCTCTCTGGAAAACATGAGAACCTTGTTGAAAATAATTAGGAACTAGGAAGCATGAGAGATCAGATTCTTTGCAGCCTGTGAATTTAGATCTTGTATTTGGTTTCAGTGACAGATGTCAGTTGCCCAACCAGAGTCAGGCAGGGGACTTTTTTCACAGTGTGAAGTCTTTTATAATGATTGAAGGTGTTCCAACTTCCCCTCCCCATGAGTTATTTTTAAGTGAGCAAAGGTAATTTTGTTAAATTCAATGGACTTGCCCAAGAGCCCATTAATGTGCCATAGAGTAGAAATTAGAATATCTGGTTTCAGTCCTACTTATACATTGAACTCTGTGACCTTCCTATTCAGTCATTGCTGGGGGTGGCGGGGTACCCGGGAAGGGGGCAATTGTCCTGCTGCTGGAGACATCCAGAAATTCAGCCCACAGGATAGTTAACTAAAGAACCCCAGTATGTGTGTGTCACAGCCAGAAACCAGTACCTAGAGCCCAAGAAAATGTTTTATTTATATTTTTTAAGAAAATATATTATGATATTGATTATAGCTTGGATTATATTCACCTTTATATAGCACAGCCATAGAAGGTCATTTTTTAAACTTTTTTTTAAATGCAGGAAAATGCCCATGACCTGAAACTGAGGATAGAGAGAACCAGTGAATCTGGGGGTATAGAAAATCAAACCCAATATTTATTCAAACCATAGCACTCACATATTGGACAGCACAGCTTAAGATGATTTTATTCACAGAGTGTTACATTAAAAAAGCCGGAGGAGTTGGCCACCATCTAAATGAAAAAAGGATGTGTTTCATTCAGCAATTAGTCATTGTTATATAAATTGTATTTCAATTGGACATGAAAAGTATTTGAAGCTAGGAAGCTGGATGACCTTGAGGCAGACACAACCAGTCTCCCTCCATCCTTGTTTGCCTGGGCACAAGAGTGTGCTTTGAGTGGGTGAGAACCAGGTCAAGGTAACAGTCTGCTTAGCCTTCCATGTGTCCAGAGTGGAGCAGAGTAGGTGGGGACGGGTGCCTGGGTCAGTTGGAGCTTCCAGGGAAGAAGCCACTTCCTTGGAGCAGTCTCACTGAATTAGCGTAGTGTTAATATTTGTGTGTGTGTCATCATGTGAGAAAGGTAAAAAAATACTATTCAGTCTAGGCTTCAGTTTCTTTATCTGTAAAATGTAGACATTGGGCAAGTTGAGTTCTGAATCAATTCAATTCAGTTAACATTTTGAGAGATCACGACACTAACTTCTGAGATTCAAAGATTTACAGAATGTGGTTTGGCCGAAATCGTATATTTGAAAGAATTTATATTCTCACTGGAGAGACATGAAAGGCATCATCGTCCTGTAATACAAGCCACACTGTGATACATTTAAGTTTGAATTATAATCAAAGTGATATTAAAACTCGGAAAGAATGAATAATTCTAATTGCAGGGAAAACACACACACACACAGAGGACTTCACAAAGGAGGTGACACGTAAACTGAATATGAATGTTATATCTCCACAAAAAATTGATTGGGATTCCGTCTCCAAGGCAAGGAGACAAGGGTCTGAGGATTGCGGTCCTAAGCTTGGAGATGATTCAGATAACGAGAAGTTAGATTACTACTTGTGCAAAATCGCAGTGCATGTCGTTGAGGGAGAAACCAGCCCTTCCTCACAGGAGCTCCTAATGTAGTAGCTGGGGAAATGGGATTAAATTCATCTGTTTATATTTTCTTAATAGAAAAAAAAGGCAACATATCGTCATTTCACAGGGAAATCACAATCAATGGATAAAGTAGGGGTAAGAAGGACACTTGAAAGCAATATGAAAGGCACCGTCTTGTCTCCCATTCCCTCAGCCGTGGCACAGAGCGCTGAATGGCCTCGGTAATGTCACAGTGTATTGAATAAGATTCTTGAAATGTGGACATGCATGAAAATCAGGCATCTGGCTCATTTATAATTGAAGAGAGAACTTAAATTGAAAGTGGCTCTCTAGACTTATTAAGAATGATAAATGACTAAGATAGGAAATATTAGGAAGTTTGGATCAACATAGTTACTGGTTAAAAATGAATGTGGTATAAAGAACCTATGCTAAGAGCATACATACTAGTCAGACTATATAAAATAAGTTATACAATAGATCGAGATATGAATCATTTACTCTCTGTTTTTACTTTTAACTCTGAAAAATTTCAAACATAGAGATAGGTAAAAGGAACAGCAAAATGGACCCCTCATTACCCATCACTCAACATCAATGTTTATAAATATGCCACCAAGTTTATTTCATCTAAATTCCCCCCTCCCTGCCCTTTGTTAGATTTTTTAAAAAATAAGAGTTTTATTGAATCATAATTTACATACCATAAAATTCATCCATTATAACTATATAAATCACTGATTTTTAGTAAACTTACAGTGTTGTACACCCACCCTTGAGATGCAATTTTAGTGCTGGCTGGTGTAGCTCAGTGGATTGAGCACGGGCCTGTGAAGCAAAGGGTCTCCAGTTCGATTCCCAGTCAGGGCACATGCCTGGGTTGTGGGCCAGGTCCCCAGTAGGGGACACATGAGACGCAACCACACATTGATGTTTCTCTCCCATTCTTTCTCCTTCCCTTCCCTCTCTCTAAAAATAAATTTAAAAAAAGAAGCAATTTTAGATTTCCATCACCCCAGAAAGCTTCTGAATGCCTGGTTGCTGGAAGATAGCCTCTGATAACCTTCTTCATCCACTGTTCTCACCTCCAGCCCTGGGAAACCTCAGATTTTTCTGTGTCGGTGGGTTTGCCTTTTCTAGATATTTCAAACTGGTGGAGCCATATGATATATAGGACTTTGTGTCTAACGTAACGTAGTGTGGTGTTTTTGAGATTCATCCATGTTGTGTACATATCGGTAGTTTGTTTATTTTTATTGATGAATAGTATTCCATTGTAGGCATAGATGACATTTTTAAATCCATTCCACAGTTAATGAACATTGGATTGTTTCAGTTTGAAGCTGTTGTGGACAGTACTGCTATAGATATTTGTGTATAAGTCTTTGAACATGTACTTATATTTTTGCTGGCTATTTACATAGGAGTGTAATTGATGAATTATAGGTAAGTTTATTTTTAATGTTTACAGTAGCTTTCAATCTGTTTTCCATAATGGTTGTTCCATTTTAATTCCTACTAGCAATGAATGAGGGTTTTTCTTTTCATCCTTGACAGATTTTCACCAGATAGATTTCACTTGATCAGATAGATGATCATATCATCTGTGAATAAATACCATCTTATATCCTCTCTTCCGGCCTGATCCCCTTCATTTCTATTTCCTAATTGTTGTACTGACTAGACTCTCCAGGATAGTTGATGTAAGTTTTTCTTAGATGCCCCTTATCAGATCGAATAAATACCATTCCTAGCTAGCTGGAGGTTTTCATTAGGACTATAAGGTGAATAATTTACTCCAATAATTATGGTTTTATTTTTAAGTTAATATGATGAATTACCTGGTTTTCAAATGTCAAATCAACTCTGCATTCCACATCTAAATGACACTTAGTCTGATATTGTCATTTTTATATAATTTTTGACTCAATTTACTAGTTTTTTTGTTTAGATTTTGCATCTAAAGTAATTCAGGTTATTCAGTAGTAGTTTTCTTCCTTGTATTGTCTTTCTCTGCTTTTGGTGTCAGGACAATTCTGGCCTTTAAGAATCAGTAGAGAAACATTCTTTCTCTTTGAATTTATAAAATGGTTTGAGTAGAATTCATAAAATATTCATTTGAATTCACCAGCAAGTCATCTGGGCCTAGATTTTCATTTATAGGAAGATTTAAAACTATAAGTTTAATTTCTTTTATAAGTATAGTGTAACTTATAAGTTATTGTATAAGTATAAGTAAGTTATAAGTATAGTATAACTTGTAAGTATACATTATTGAGGGTATCAATTTCTTTATGAATGAGCTTTGGTAGTTTGTATCTTTTAAGACATTTGTCTATTTCATCCAATTTAGTGAATTTATTGACATAAAGTCGTTTTTAGTATTTCTCTACCCTTTTAATACCAGTAGAATTTGTAATGATATCATCTGCTCATTAATTGTGTCTTATCTATTTTTTCTAGAGGTGTTTAAATTTTATTTATATACTTAAAGAACCATATTTTGCTTTTATCTATTTTAAATATTATGTTAATATTTTTACTTTTGTTGTTTCCTTTCTTCTGCCAACTTTGCGTTGTATTTGTCATCTTTTTCTAAATTCCTATAGTAGAAGTTGTGGTACTTTTTGGAAAACATTTCTGTATAGTCCCTAAGTATTGTTTTAGTGGCAATCCTATACATTTTGATATATGTGTTTTCATTTTCACTCAGTTCAAATATACTTTCTAATTTTGATTTCTCATTTATTTATGAGAAATTTTAAAGTATATTACTTGTTTCCAAATATCTGGGGACTTTTCAGTATTTCTTCTAGTATTAATTTCCAGTTTAATTTCATTATAGTTATAAAACTTACATAAATCCTTTAAAGTTTTTGGAACATGTTCTGTAGCTTAGAGCATGGACTATTTGTTATATGTTCTATGTGCGCTTGAAAATAATATACTTTAAGCTGTTGTTGGGTAATGTGTTCCAACTTGATTAGATCAAGTTTAGTGGTAACATTGTTCAACTCTTTTATATTATACTGATTTAAATCACCTTGATATGATAATTATTGAGAGGAGTATTGATAGCTATAACTGTAATCGTGGGTTTATTGATTTCTCCTTGCAGCTCTGTTACTTTTTGTTTTATTTTAATGCCTTGTATGAGGTATATAGAATCATTATATTCTCTTATTAAATGTGCCCTTTTATCATTATGAAGTGAGCGCCTCTTCTATTCTTGGTAATATTTTTACTTCTAGTTTACTTTGCCTGATATTAATGTAGCCACCATAGCTTTCTTTACATTAATGTTAATGTGGAATATTTTTTGCATTATTTTACTTTTAAGCTATTTGTGTTTTTATATATCAAGTGTGTTTTTGGTAGGCATCGTATAATTAGATCATGCTTTCTTAATCCAAATGGAAAATTCTTTCTTTTACTTGGAGTATTTACACTTGATGTGATTGTCGATATGGTTAGCTTTAAATCTAGCATCTTGCTCTTTCTCTTCCATTTGTCCAATTCTTCTTTGTTCCCCTTTTCCTCTTATAAAATCAATTGAATAATTTTTTAGAATCTATTGTTTTCTCCTTTGTTGGATTAACAAATACTTTTTGTTTTCTTAATTTTAATAGTTGCTCTAGGGTTTGCCATGTACATTTTTGACAAATCACAGTTCACTTCTTTCTGCATAGTATAGGAATCATATTATAGTACCATTTTGTGTATTTTCTTTCAGACTTTATGCTATTAATAACATTACCTATTTTACATACATATGTCATCAACTCTACAACCTATGGTCTTCTTTAGTAACAGCTTTGTTGGGGTGATAAAAGTGAATCTTTCTTCCTCCCATTATCCTTTATAATATTCTCATTTCAAATTAATTGTTTCCTGCATGAAACTACTTACAGTAACGTCGATTATCTTATTATAGTTTGTCACAAATGCAATATTCTTAAGGAGGGAGGAAGGCATCATCTTATAACTATGATCAATTGATATTTGGGTTGAACTGAAAAAATGTGGTCAATTAAACATTTGTACCTTGGGTGCAGAAGAAGAAATGAAGGTAGTTATTCCACCTATTTTTTTATTTCACTTGTGCACTATTAGATGTACACATTTTAAATACTAGCACCACCATGAAATACCATAGCAAGAGTTTGTGTATCAAATGTTGGACATACTTTACTCTCCACAGTTTTTAGCAATTGGGTAAAAATGAAGGTAGATGGAGATCAATTTTTAATTAAGTACTGCAACAGAACATTTGGGTTTTCAAGAAGAATGTGGAATTTTCAAATAGGTTAGGACACAAAGCATTCAGAGAAGAGAAGAGAAAGATACATGTGTGCATCACAGACTAGTCACTCCCAGCTTAATGGTTGATAAGTAGCACAAGTTTTGAATGTAATGGGAGAAAGTAATATCTTTTTAATAATAGTTATAAACTTTCTATACTGAAAGGGAGCTTTGAGGAAGTGGATAAGCAAAGGTTAAAAATTTGTTCCATGTGGTAATGCTCTCTAACATGAAAGGAAAGTATTTAAGGGCAGGCTCAGCAGAGACAGGAAAGAGGATCAGTACTGCCTATGTGGTCAGGAATCTTACTTTGCTCAGAAAAGTGACTGTACTTGTAAAGCGAGCATTCAAGGGGCTTTGCCAATTGGTGATGAAGAGGAATTGGATGGTTATATGAAAACATCGCTTTACATTAGAAATCATGCCTGTACTAAATGTAAAGAACACTAAATGCATTTCTCTTTTCACAGTAGGGTTTAGTGATGTGGTAGACTGCAAGAGTTCCAGTTAAAGAGCCTCTCTAAATATTAATATATAAAGAAATCACTGAGCTTGAAAGCTGTATTCTGCCATTGTGCTCAAGATTCAAGTGCTCACATTAGGCATAAAAAGTATAAATACTACTTTCTAGTGAACATTCATTTGCCCAGGTGAACTACATGACGATACTGTAATTTATAATCCTTAGTGGGAACTCAATGTATATTACTCTCTTGCATTACTATACAGATTACATTCACAGTAAAATCATACATTTGAAAGTAATTTATACTTTAAAAGAGCATTGTAGAAAATTAATCTTCAAATCCTCTAAAATTATTATACTTTTTATAGTAAGAAGGAAAGCAATATTTAGCAAAGCACTTCACTCTTAGATCCTTCATGAAGAGAAAATTAATAAAATGATGCAAAGAAAGCACTACTTTTCTAAGGAGAACTTATTGCCAAGTTATATTATTTTTTCATTTTAAAGGTGTCAGTAGCCATATTTTTCACTGTTGCTTCTAGGTGTGAATGCATTGGCCTTGTTTTCAATAACCCTAAAGCCTGAACATTCAGAAACACAAGATATGACACCAGAATAAACTCACAATGGATAAAAGACTTAAATATAAGTCATGATGCCAGAAAAATCTTAGAGAAAAATATAGACAGTAAAAATTCAGATATCTCACACAACAATGTTTTTGACAGTATATCTCCTAAGGCAATGACAATAAAGGAAAAAAATAAACAAATGGAACTACATCAAGTTAAAAATCTTCTAAATAGCTAAAGAAACCATCGTCATCATAAAAAGGGTATTGACTGTATGGGAGAACATATTTGGCAGCAATACATTGGACAAGGGTTTAATCTCCGAGATACATAAAGAATGTTATGACTCACCACCAGTAGACAAATGATCCAGTTAAATAATGGGCAACAGACCTGAATACAAGGAGGACACACAGATGGCTCACAAATATGTGAAAAAATGCTCAACACCACTAGCCATCAGAGAGACACAAATCAAGTGAAGGAAACAGCCTAAGTGCCCATCAGTCAATAAGTGGGATCAAAAAACTGTGGCACGTTTACACAGTGGAATTCTGTGTAGCAGAAGGAAAGAAGGAATTCCTATCTTTTGCAACAGCATGGACAGAACTGGAGAGCATTACACTAAGTGAAATAAATCAGTCAGTGAAAGACAAAATACCATATGATCTCATTTATAAGAGAAATCTATTGAATAAAGGAAACTAATGAGCAAAATAGAACCAGAGGCATAGAAACATGGAATGGACTGATGGTTGGGGCGGGCACTGATTGAAAGAAGGTGAAGGATCAGTCAAAGAACATACATGAAAGACTGATGGTCATGGACATTGGTGAGGGGACTGATTATGGAAGTGGGGGGTGGGCTGTATGGAGGGAGATGAAGGGAGAAACATGGGATACTGTAATAGCATAAACAATAAAATTTTAAAAAGATCCTTAAAAATGAATATAAATGCCTGAATATTGTTTCATTGTGAATGTATGTATGTGTGAGTCCACATACTTATGTATGTGGACTTTTTTTTATTACAATGAATGAGGCAAAATTGTTAACAATAGATAAGATAAAAATAAGCTTCTTCCATACAAATAAAAATAAAATAGGAACCAGCCAATTTCCTAAAGAGAATAGTAGAAAAATACAGACAGTTGTAAAGAGAAGCACAAGAGTAAAGCAAAACATTTTTTAAAATGGTTCCTCATATATTATGTCATTTTAGTTTTCAAGAACTCTGAGAGGTTAGTTTTCAAGAGGTTAGTTAACTCTTCAGAGGTTGTAATGTTGTTCTTCACCAACCCTTCAAGAATAAAGTCACTTCCATTCCCCCAACTTAGTGAGTGAGGGTGTTGGATATTTTTCTTTGCCTCTCCAGGTTCATTATTCACCCTTCTCCAACATGCTCTGCCCTTGTCTTCTGGACTCAGATTGAACACTGGATTTTGCTAGTCTGTAGTGTCAGCAGGTTGTCAGAAGAAGGGAGGAGAGTCATGGGAGAAAGTGAGATCGTAGTATTTATTTTCCAAGCTCTTTCCTATGGGCTTCATGAGGGCTGGCCTTCCCAGTTCTCTAAACAGATCCCTAAAGTTCACTCAGACTGACCTCTGTGCCTGGAATATTTTTACCTCTTGCTAGTTCTTACTTTTATTTAAGTCCTGTTCATCTTTTGCATCTTAGCACAACCACTAACTTAGGGAAGACTTTTCTGACTCACTAAATTTACTTAGGACTCCTGTTATATGCTTTTCCTTTATAGCATTTACTTCAACTGTAGTTTAAAAATTTAAAGGTCACTATAATAATATAATCAACTAGCTTGTAAATTCCATAAGGGCAGAAATTCAATAAACAACATCTTAGTATCAATGTTATCCATGGATTCATATGATGCAGTGGGTGGCAATCACTGGTAGACCCAAGACTGAGGTGGGTAAAGAAGAGATAGATTTTTAGGAGGAGAACTAGAAGGAATGGACATTTTTGGAGGGTAAAAGATACAGATAATGAGCATTAACAGGCACCATCATGTAAATCAGGGATGCCAACCAGATTCAAGCTCACCTACGATCTTTGATCTACTTTCTTGCTTTCCAGGAATGATGTATTGAGAAGGATTCTGAACTGTAATTAGAACTCAGGCAGAAAGAAATATTGTCATTGATTAATGATGTCTTTCCTTGGAGTGGGAGAGTGAAGTGATGGCATGTGTGCCATAGTTTTGTTATGTCTATGACAAGGTATTGCCAAGTAATCGTGGTCAAAGTATTGATATGCCAGAGATACAGGGTAAAGCTAGCCACTTTAAGAAAGTCCACTGAAGGAACCCAAATTCACTGAAAACAAGAAAGCAAAACAAACAAAATCTCAAATACCTGAGACAAAAAGTAAAACTCAATCAAGTGGGAGGACGCTTATTGGTATAACAACTAATTTTACCAAGGTGCATTTACTTGTGGTGGAACATCATAGTTATCCTTTCCAATGCAGGAATCATAATAATATTAATATCATTTTTAGCATTTTCCACAGATATTGTCATGTAGCTTTACATTTATTAACTCATTTAATTTCCATGATTCCATATAAAATGAATACTATGCTTATCCCTTTTTATAGAAACTGAGCCTCAGAGACATTAAATAATTCAAAGAAACACTTAAAACACAATGCAAGAGCCAGGATTTTAGTCTAGATTTATAAGATTTTTAAAAAAGACATATTCTTGACATATGTAACTTGGAAGTTCTATTTATATACAACTTTTTAGGAAGACCTTAAGATATATAAAAAGATAATTTGTAAATGAAGTAAGTTGCTCAATAAAGAGCAAATGTAGTAATATTTTTCTTGAAATACTGAAAGAAGTAATTTTGTAGCTCTATAAGGATGGCTGAAAGGAATAGTTTGTCATAATAATAATTTTTACCCGAGGTAGTTTTTTTAATGTAGCTGCATGATTAATTGATGGTTTGCTTAATTATTTTTGAAGTATCCACGTAAAACTAATCAGTATGGTATTTCTAGAGTCACCACTTTCAAATTTTTGATAAATAGTACTAATTGTGGCTTTTCCAATCTTAAAATAGTCCTAGGAATCTATATAAATCTTTGAAAATAGCAACTTATAGCCACAATAAACTATATAGAAGTTTTTGAAGTGCCTCTCTATTTGGATTGAGTCAAGTTTCCTTAAGAGAATATGTGTATAATGAGTCATGCCTTGGGAGGTGACTGTAGTTGATAGAAATGCCACAAGGCATAAACATTTATTGAGTCTTTGTAAAAGGGAACACTTTGATAGTAAGACTTCACAGCCACAATCAGATATTTTTCTAAAATAAAGATAGAGAACAAAAAGATAACCAACCAAATGGGAGAAGATGTTTTCAAACAACAGCTCCAACAAGGGGTTAATAATATTCAAAATATATAAAGAACTGATACAACTTAACACCAAACAAACAATTTAATTAAAAATGAGCAGAGGATCTGAAAAGACACTTGTCCCAAGAAGGCATAAAAATAGCCAAGAGATACTTATGAAAAGATGCTCAATTTCACTAGCTATGGAAATGCAAATCAAAATTGCAATGAGATACCACTTCACTGTTGTTAGAATGACTGTTATTCACAAGACAAGTAATAACAAATGTTGCAGAGGTTGTGGAGAAAAAGGAACCCTCATTCACTGATGGTGGGAATATAAACTGGTACAACCACTATGGAAAACAGGATGGTGGTTCCTGAAAAAAATTAAGAATAGCGTTACCATGTGGCCCAGAAATACTTCTTCCGAGTATCTATTCAAAAAATTTGAGAATATTAGTTTGCAAAGATATATGCACCCCTATGTTCATGGCAGCTTGTTATTGCAGCAGTTATTCACAGTGGCCAAGACATGGAAATGACCAAAGTGTCCTTTGACAGATAACTTGATAAAGAAGAGGTGGTACCTATGTATGAGAATACTACTCAGCCATAAGAAAAGATGAAACACTGCCCTTTGTGACAATATGGATGGACCTTGAGAATATCATGCTAAGAAAAACGAGAAAGTCAGAATAAGCTAAGAACCATATGATTCGACTCATATGTGGGATATAAAAATGAAACTCATAAACACAGACAACAGTGTGGTGGTTACCAGAGGGATAGGGGTGAGGGTGTAGTAAAAAATAAAGGGGGCCAAATATGTAGTGATGGACAATGATTTGACTTTTGGTGGTGGGCACACAATGTAATATACAGATCATGTATCATAGACATGTATACCTGAAATCTTATTAACTAATGTCACCCAATACATTTAATTTAAAAAACAGAGCAGCCTCCAGTACTACTGGTCTTATATCTTTCAAGCACGGGAAATATTCTAAAATGACAAGAGAAAACTAAGGGCTGGGTATAGTGACTAGGTCTGACACTTTATTCTGTACCAGTGGAAAGAATTTATTTTCCTATATCAAGATGATACTCAGTCATTAACCCCTGTCAATGGCTGTCTCTGTCTCTCATTTAAAATTTTTCTGTACAGTAATCTATTACCCCAAGGTGCATGGCTATGTTGCCTATCCCAATCTACCGTATCAAGGATTAAACTTGAAAGAAAATGGAAGTTCTGTCGTGCTATTCTGCCATCAGTAGACAGTTGTAACTGTGAAACTTCCAGTTGATCATGTGAGCTCTGACTCTCCACCAGGAGTTGTCAGTTTTTCTGTAAAAGACATTGTAGGCCATATGGTCTATATCACAACTATCTAGCTCTGATGTTGTGAAATGAAAGTGGTCATAGACAAAATATAGACAAATAAACATGACTATGTCCCATTATAACTTCATTACAAAACCAACAGAAGGCCATGTATGGCTTACAGGCCATAGTTTACTGACTTATGCTTTGTATCTTCCCTCAGTCCAAAATCCACCCCTTCCTTCACCCAAGATGAGGATTATATAGGTAGAAATCCCACAAGAGCTACATTAACAGATACGGTTAAGGTTTTCAGTGACACTAAACAAGTTATCACCAGTCTTCTATTTGTTCTGAAAAGGCTTTTGAAATATCAAACAATGGATAGGAATTTTTTTTGCCTCCCTCCTTCCTTATCTCCTTCCTTTCTTCTTTTCTTCTTCCTTCCCACTCTGTCTCTCTCACATCAACAAATATTTTGAAGCCCACGTGAATGTTAGATGCTAGAAATATGATAATAATAAGACCTATCTTTCTGACTTAGAGATGCTCTCAGTCAATAGGAGGGAAAGTAGAATAAAGAGACCATTTCAACACAGTGTTTTAGGTATTACAATAGAAGTATGAAAGAAGTATTATGTGAATAATCGGTCTTAGCTTTGGATGAACCGTACAAGTTTTTCAACTGGGTGAAACATCTAAGCTTAGATCTCAAAGATGACTATTAGTGAGGCCAATGTCAGGGAAATGTAGTCCAGAAAGTGTCCCCACAAGTGAGGTTGCATAGCAAGTCTGGAGTTGCAAGAAACTATGTGGAGCTCATTGAACTACCAAGAACACTCAAGGTTCAGAGTACCAATGGGATGGTGTATGATGAAGCTGAAGAGGTAGTCAGGGACCAGACCATGAAGGACCTATGGGTACCCTAGTTCAGATCACCCTCAATTTTATCAGGACAGCTCAAAAAGCCTCGTAGCTTGTTTTCTGATCCTAAATGCCACCCTGCTTCAGTCTATTCATCATGTCATTGCCAGAATGATCACAGTCTAATGTAGTTCATATTTATCTGTACTTAAACTTCTTCAGTGGTTCCTCATTACTCTCAGAATTATTTTCAACCATGTAATAAGGCCCCAAATCCCATCATGATCTGACCCTGACCTCCTCCTCCTCATGGAGCTCCATCTCCATGTTCTGGTTGTTCTTTTATTTAGTTCTTTAATGTCTCCTAAAAGTTTTTTTCAATAATATTTTTGTTAAATTTATTCCTAGGTACCATAGACACCTTATGCCTTTTGTTGCTATTGAAAATTGCATCTTTTGTTTTAATTACATTTTCTAATACCTCGTTATTGATATAGAGATGCAGATAATTTTTGCATATTGACCTTGTATCTAGTATCTTGCTGAACTCTCCTATTAAGTCCAGTTGTTTGTCTATGCATTCTTTGGGGTTTCTGTATAGCCAGTTCGTATTAACTACAAATAATTTAGTTTTGCTTTTATTCTATTCTTTTTATGTTCCTACCCTTTCTTGTACTTTTGACTTGCCTAATATCTCCAATACAATGTGGAATTGATGTGGTATTAATGGATATACTTCTCTTGTTCCTGATTTAAAAAAAAATAAGACTGCTTTCACATTTATATTGAATATGCTGTTTGTTTGAGGGTTTTTTGAAGGTATCTTTAATCAGATTAAGGAAATAAATTTTATTCTTAGTTTGATATGAAGTTTAACACAAATGTTAAATTGTACTGATTTTTTCCTCTGACTCTATTAAGATAGTCATATAATGGAATGTAAAGAATAACAAATAGATTTTCTAATGTTGGATCAATTCTGAACTTCCAGAATAAATATAGCTTTTTAAAAATACATAAATGGGCTATGTCTATTGATATTTATATTTAGGTTTCAGTTCTCTGTTCACAATTGAGATTAGTCTGTAATTTTTTATTCTCATAAGGTTCTAATCTGGTTTTGATGGTAAGATAATGTAACCTCATAAAATGAGTTGTGGAGAGTACCTTCTTTCATAGCTTCCAGTAGCCTTTGTAAAGCAGTGGAAATAGTCTGTTGGATTGAAATTTTTAACTTTATTTATTTGTTTTAGAAACAGGGGAAGCGAGGGAAAAAGAGAGGGAAGAAAACAGCAGTTGGTTCCCCTTCTGTATGCACCCTGACCAGGGACCGAATTTGCAACTCAGGTATGTGCCCTGACCGGGACTTGAACTATTGACTTTTCGGTTTGTGGGACAACACCCAACCAAGTGAGCCACACCAGCCAGAGCTGTTGGAATGAAATTTAATAGCTTAATGCCTTGCCAATTCTAGTAAACATTCTAGGTCCAGTTAAAAATGTTTTTTTAAGGAGCCTGTACTGGCTCCTTACACATATGGTATAGTATTTATAATTTTCATTAGTTCAAAGTTGATAGTTCTATTGTTCAATCTGCCATTACTAGAGTGTTTTCTTGAGCTAAGCATTAATGAATATTAAATGGTTACTTATTTTTCCTTTTGTTCTGTTTAATTTTTTTGTTCAATATCTTTTAAAACTATGCTATTATATGTACAAGTATAAAAATATGTTTTTGCTGATGAATCATTTTATCAATATGCAAATATTTCTGTCAGAAGTAAGGTGTGGCCCTATTTTAACTATCTGTCAAAAGAAAATTAAATCTCCTTTGGGGGAAAATGGCAAAAAGCAGATAATCTTTGCATGTATTGCATACATGGTGTCCAGTATTCAAATAAAAATGTATGAGATTAGCCAAGTTACAAAAAGATCAAAAACAAACAAAATAATCAGTTAATAGAAACATACTCACAGGTGCACTAGGTTTTGGTGGTATCACATGTGAACTTTAAAATAATATATTCAAGAAAATTGTTGTCAAGATGGAAAATTTCTCAAGAGAACTGGTTTCTCAGCTTTAAAATCTCTTATTCTACAAAGCATAGGATTTGGAAAATGTATGAAGAAAAAAAGCAATGCAGAATGTTGGACTTACTCTCTGTAGTTTCTTAAACTCTAGGATCTTGGTTCTTTAAGCTCTTGTCTTGGTAGCATTAAGCGCTTTATTTGTCTTGCCAGCCTTGTAAAAATGTTGATGTTTTAGAGCTGCTGCTTCCTGCTAGGTCTCTAGTTTGACAACAATTACTTACTGGCAAATATTTCAAAAAATAAGGCAGAGAATCTCCTGGCCACCTCGGTGCGTTTTCATTCTCCCCGAAATTTAGGCTTCTCAAGCTTGGGATGTCCATGCTGTTTGCCCCCTGACGTGTTCAAACAGTTGTTTATTCATCTTTATTACAGTCAGAAATTATTCCCTATGGGAAGTTTGGTCTTTTACAAACTACTCTATCATAGACGAAAGAGGAAATTCTCAATATTTCCCTTTTAACAAAATAAGTTAATTGATTTTTATGAGTTTTAATTACACATTTACTTAGGTGCATTGCTATGATCTTTTTCAGTCCCTTTTTCTTCTTTTACTCTGTCTTTTAACTATTTTCTTCTGCACATTCAAAGTATGATGTAAAATATATAGACTTTAGTATTTTAGTGGTTCTCTAGATAACTTTAGCATTCATATTTGAGTTACTATAGTCTGAAGTTGATATCTTTTCCTCTTCTGAAACAAATCAAGAATTTCAAAGATCTTATTTTCATTTGTCTTCTTTCTTGAGTTTAATACTTTTATTGTTTGCTTTTAGTTACCTTTTCCTTATTTAATTCCTTAATATGTACATTATTATTAATCCATATTTATGTTCATTTAACACATGCTTCTCATTTTATTTTTCATCCTCCCTTCTTGCATTTCTAATTCCCCCTTTTACCCCCAGGTATGTTTTGTTTACTTATTCATTTTGGGATGTTTTTGGATTCCACATATAAGTGAGACCATACAGTATTTATCTTTCTCTGTCTGACTTATTACACTTAGCAAAACACTATGTAAGTCTATCTATGTTATTGCAAATGGTAAGATTTCAGTCCTTTTTATTGCTGAATAATATTCCTGTGTGTGTGTATCACATCTTCTTTATCCGTTCATCTATTGCTGGATACATAGGTTGCTTCCATATCTTGGCTATTACTAGGAATGCTGTAATGAACATAGGTATGCATAAATCTTTTCAAATTAGTGTGTTTTTCTTTATACTGTTTTCCACAGTGGCTGCACTCATTTACAATGCCACCAACAGGGTACGAGTGTTTCCTTTTCACCAGCACTTGTTATTTCAAATTTTCCTTCTTATCATATGATGCTAATATTTTCTTCTTTAGGCATTATGATTCTGAGACTCTTTAAAGTATATTGAGAGAGTATTGGTAGTAAATTTTCCAGGTTTCTGTTTGTCTAAAATAATGTTTCTCAAAGTACAGACTATGGAACTCTGGGGACCCTGCAATGCTTTCAGAGAATTCATAAAACTATTTACATAAAAATACTAAGATGTTACTTGAATTTTCTACCATGTTGTTATTTACACAGGTGTTGAAAAGCAATGGTGGGTAAAACTTCTGGCTTCTTAAAAACGCTTTGACAAAGTGGTGACAATTACTAATTTTATTACATTTAGGCACTTAAATATATCTTTCCTATTGTTCAGTTTCATGGATGGGGAAATAAGCAGGAAGTATATTGCATACCAAAAACTGCCCTGGTTGTCTGGAGGAGAAGCACTTGTCCAGCAGTTTGAATTGTGAGGTCGACGATTCGCTATATCACGGAACACTTCTTTCTTTAAAGAACAACTTGCAGGCCAACTATGATTATTCAAGTTTAGGGTGTTTAGCAGAAACTTTATCTTCAAAAAAATGTAAATCTGTTACTTCAAGGAAAACAGACGGTGCTGTCCTGATCAATGTTTAACAACTAGCTCTCCAGGGGAAAAAAGAAAGTCTTAATTTGTAGATTTGTAGCCAATTTCTGTGGAGTAAGTATGGCTGATGTCAACTTACCAACTTGGTATCATGAAAAAAGAGTTGAAAATAGATTATTGGGTCTCACAAACCATTGTAAACCAACTATATAGCACAGCATTGAAAACAGTGTCAATTATAAAATTAGAGATTCTAAGTGAAAAGTAGAATTTTGGAAAATGTGTATACACTGACATGACCCTGACATCTTCCCAATACATACTTTCCTGAAAAATATTGTTAGAGATATTAACAAATGTAATTTTTATTGTATATTGAACTGTGTCAACATTTAGAAGATCTTAATAACTCAATGATCCAACATTTTCCAAATGACCAATGTATTCTGTTACCAACTTTTGCATGGGTAAAAGATTTATTCAGAATTTAATATAGACAAGTTAATTTAATGTGACTGAGTATAGATTGTTTATTGATATAGTTTCAGAGTCCATATTGCAACCAATTTCAAGAAACTACCACAAATCAAATTTTGGCAGATAACAAATTATCTCAAAAAACTACTAAAACACTTCTCCTGCTTCCAATTATGTGCAACACAGATTTTCTTTATGTCCTTCAACTGAACCTATGCAGCATAATGGAAGGAATCCCTTATTTTCAAACTTGAAGTCCCAAGTGTGAAATGACTGCAGAGAATAAAGATTGGGTCAGGTAGAGTTATGCTACCCTCACAGGTGCAGTATTAAGACTGAGAAGTTCCTGTTAAGACCCCTGAAGCTCCCAAAGCTCCGGTCTAGATTCAAGGGCAAGTCCTGCACAGTTTGGGCGGTGGGCGAAGCAAAGCACCCTGGGTTGGAGGGTGGGGCACCCACAATGCAGCCCTTCATTTTTGCACAGGGGTGCACTGTAACCTTTCAGGATGCTTTGGGATTATTCTTCAGAGAAGCTCAGCTCTCATTTAATTTAATTTATTTTCAGCTGATAAATACTTCTTATGCAATTTCCTGGACCTCTGAGGCTTTATTAGAATAGCCTTTATTTGGTTTTAAGTTCTCTGAGGGAAGAGACTAGATTTGTTTAGCTCCCTTTGAAATGGCCAAGCACAGACCACAGCGAAATTTGTATATAACAAACGATTGATGATGATTAATTTCTTCTCCTCTAGAGCCTGGCGTATGGCACCAAGTTGATGCTCTAACTTCCTTACTAATCTAACAAAAGGTTTAACCTTATCCCTAGTGCCCAGAGTTTACACTAATGAGAAAACAACACAGGTAAAAATATATCAATCCAAAATTCCTACTATAACAATGGGTAGGGTTCCAAAAGTTTCATTGTCAACCTCTTGTTCAGAAGTTGGAAGACATTTTTCTCTGGGGAAATATATTATACAGGACACTTATATCTTTGAATATCGGAGGTATAGTATTATATTACTACAACAGTAATATGATATTTCTATGGGAAACTTGTATTTAAACTTGTCTATCAAAGAAACATTCCACTCCAGTAAAGACATATTTTCTCTAACCCATTAATGTAACACATTCTGGGTAGTAAAAGCAGTGGCTCCTGACAGTTCAGCCACTGCAAATGTTCTGATCCAGAAATTAAGCTGGAACAAGGTTATGGGGTGAGGGGAGGTAAAGCAGAGGGTCTGGGAGAGAGGGTTGTGCACAGAATTTCAGGGGTAGAGAGACAAAGGAGTCATAGACTTGAGTGTTCTACTACGGTAACATTGTAGGGGACACTGGGTTCAGGGCTGGCCTCTCACATTTCCTTCCTGTGTGGTCCACACAGGACCTCTGGATCTTAAACATTAACATTCATCATAAACATGAGTCTTTACGTATTTGAAGCACTCCTGAGTAAATCAGGCAGAAGCAAAATACGGCATATTGTTCAACTTTTAATCAACACTAAATTTAGAGTTGGCCATTTAGATACTCAGAAAATTATTCCAATTGGAAAACTTGTCATTATAACATCATATGTGTTTCTAGAAAGGGTGTTAACAGAGTGGTCTCATGCAAAGCAAAGAAATTATGAGCCTGCACCTACAGGTTCATATATGTACATACAAAGTCTCTGTTTTAAATTTTGTTCTATCAATTCTTCTTATTCCTAATATTTCCATGGCCACAAAAATGATATAACAGGGACACAGAGGAAGAGGATCAGCAAGGGCAAAAGTTTGAGAACAGGAATTAATGGTAGGGGAAAAGTTGTGAATATGATTTCTGCATGTCCACTTTGATGATTTTACTTTTGACTAACTAGTTTTAGGAATATTTTTAAAGCTTTTTAAGACCCTGATGGAGTTGACTGTTCTACTAAGACTGATGGCTTTGGGGAGGAATTAGTAAAATCCATAATAAACCTAAAATGAAAGTATTTTATTATCTTCTATTAAACAAAAGAAACAGAAGCAAATGGGGAGTAAAGCGGATAATGAAGATTTAGGAAAAGAAACACTGAGAAGTTCAAAGACTAACATTAATTACACCAGATGTTTATAGGATTTAGTTGATCTGACCCTACAGTAGTACAACTGCATTTCTCAACCCCTGAAATATTATTTATTGGAAGTTTTTTTCATCAACATGCAGATAGGAGCAACGAGCTAGGGCCAGAAAAAATGTTTCACATAATATGTCTTTGCTCTATTTCTTCTTAAAGTCTATACTTTTTCACTGTTAATAAGATAGCAGCATTCTGTATTTTCTTGCTCATTAATCAGTCTGTAGCTTCACTGATTCCCGTGAGGCATCTTGAATCAGAAAACTATCGAGATAACAGGTCCTCCTGCTTCCAGAGCAACCACACATGGTTTATCAGCAAAGATTTATCAAAAAACCCATTATCCCTTCTTTTATAAGACAAAGTACTTTGACAACACTGCTAAGTACATTGATGTCTTTACAATAGGAAAGCACAAATCCTATTACATTTTTTTTTTTGGTAAGATAGAATTTTGGAGTAATAAAGAAGGTTAAAGATAGTAAATTTCTCCTTGTTTATAAAGAAAAGCAATACACACACACATATACATATGTAGATATGTATATACACACACATATATATATATTCAGTTTTCTGACTCGAAAGGAAATTTGGGTGCCATTTTAATCTTTTTCAAATTTATTCTAAACTTATAAACAATAAAATTCAATCTTTATGTTGTGTAGTTCTATGAGATTTGGCAAACACATAGAGTCATGTAATTACTTCCACAAAGTACAAAAAAGTTTCAATAACCTCTTTCCAGAATCTCCTCAGGCTGCCACTTCAAAGACCTATTTCTTTAATCCTTGATACCACTGGTATGTGCTCTGTCCATATACTTTCGCATTTTTTCAGGATGTCAAATTAAAAGAATTGTATAGTAATACTTTTGACCTATCTCTTCTAAACCAGCATAATATATTTGAAATATATGCATGTTGTTGTAGGTATCAGTAGTTCATACCTTTTTAAAAACTAATATTGCTTTAAATAGACTTAACACAATTTGATTTTTTTTTTCTCCAGATGAGGAACATTTGCGTTGCTTCTGGCTTTTGGCAAATGAAGCTGCTGTAAACATTTGTCAGCACGTTTTTGTGTGAACATGTTTTTGTTTCACTTGCATAAATGCCTATGAATGGGATTTCGGGGTAGAAATTAACTGTATGCTTAACTTGATAAGAAATTGCCAAGACATTTCCCTTAGGGGTTGTACCATTGACAGAACTTAGTATTGCCAAGTGGTTTTTCTTTCTCTTTTTCTTTTTTTAATATTCTAATTGGTGAGTAGTGGAATCTTATCCTATTTCTAATTAATATTTCAATCATCAAAGAGTAATGATATTGATTCTTTTCCATCTTATTTACCATCTGTGTATTTTTTGGGTGAGGGATTTGTTCAAATCTTTTGTCCATTGATCCTGGGTTTTCCTATTGCTGAGTTTTGAGGTTCTTCATGTATTCTGGATACAAATCCTTCTCCAGGTGTGTAATTTGAAAACGTTTTCTCTGAGTTCATGGTTTGTCCCTTCATTCCCTGAATGTCTTTCACAGATTAAACATTGTAATTTTGATGAAGCCAATTAATCTTATTTTTCTTTTGTAGATTATGCTTTTTGATGTCATATCTAGGAAGTCATTGCTCAATTCAGTTCTCAAAATTTTCCCTTAAAGTTTCATATTTCACATTTATGTCCAGGATCCAGATCCACTTGGGTCAATTTTTATTAAGGTATGCAATATATAGTAAGGTTTATTCTTTTGATTATAAATGAAAAAAAATGTCCCAGCACCACTAGTGGAAAGATTATCCTTTCCTCATTGAATTGGCTTTGTACTTTTCTCAAAAATCAGTTGCACTTTGTGTATAGGTCTATATTTAGACTCTATTCTGTTTTATTGGTTTATGTGCCCATTCTTTTGTCAAAACCATACTGACTTAATTACTGTAATTTATAATGGATTTTAAATCATGTCTTATGAATCCTTTAACTTTATTTTATTTTTAAAGTTTGGTACTTCTAGTAATTTTGATTTTCCACAAATAGGATATATCTTTTTTATCCTTTTACTTTTAATTAAGCTATCAATATATCACTCTATTTAAGTTATGTTTCTATAAGCAATTCATAGTTGAGCCTTTAAAAAAATCTATTCCTATAATCTTTGTTTCTTAATGGGTGTGTTTGGACCATTTACAGTACTGTAATGATTTATGTAGTTGGATTAAGCCAACTATTTTCTATTATTCTCCCCTGATATTTGTTTATCT
Organism: Carollia perspicillata; assembly: GCA_004027735.1. Lineage (NCBI taxonomy): Eukaryota > Metazoa > Chordata > Mammalia > Chiroptera > Phyllostomidae > Carollia > Carollia perspicillata. The sequence goes on from PVKM010000682.1 coordinate 85,846, forward strand.
GTTTCTCCTTTCACACCTTATATTGAATATTTCGATTTTCAGACCAAATCATGGATTGGTATTTGGCTAATACCATTGTGTATTATTTTTAATAGTTTCTTTAGGGGTTAAAATAGCTATACAGTAAGTCCTCACTTAATGTTGTGGGTAGGTCCTTGGAAACTGCTGCTTTAAGTAGAATGACAGAAAATAAAACCAATTCATATGTCATGTTTCTGGTCACAGGAACATCACCAAACTTTTAAATAAAGACTCAAAACACATTTATGAAAAATTAATGAAAACAAATTAGATTAGTTTTCAACTCACTTATTCCCATTCAGTGGCCAGAATCTATACCATCAACTCAGGGCACAAGGTGGGAACCAGCCTTCTACAGGACACTAGTCTATTGCAGGACCACTCACAGCTCCCCTCCCCCACACACTCATACTGGGACAATTTAGTCATGCTAGTTAACCTAACATGCACATCTCTGGGGTGTGGGAGGATACTGGAATACCTAGAGAAAACTCATTCAGGCATGGGGAGACCATGCAAAGTCTACACAGGCAGTGGCCTTGGCTGGGATTAATTTTATTTTTTCATCAACATTATATCAGAATAATGTTGAACAAAATGATGTTGTTTGAGGACCTGCTGTACCTAACTTTCTTAAAATAACTTCTTAGAGTTATTTTATCTTTTATGTAAGAAACAGAGGCCTAACACAACCAGTCAGAATATCAACAAAGAAAGAGTGGAGTTAAAAAACACTATAGAGCAATTGGACCTAACAGATATAAACAAAAACTCTTCATCCAACAATAGCAGAATACACATTCTTCTCAAGAGCGTATGGGACAGTCTCAGAGGTAGAACACATATTAGGCCATTAAAAAAATCTTAACAAGTTTAGGAAGATTAAAATCATACAAAGGCCCTGGCTGGTGTGGCTCAATGCATCAAGTGCCAGCCTGCAAACCAAAGGGTCGCCTGTTCAATTTCCAGTCAGGGCACATGCCTGGGCTGCAGGCCAAGTCCACACATTGATATTTCTCTCCCTCCCATCCCCTCTCTCTAAGATAGAGAAATACAATCTTTTAAAAATCATTCAAAGTATCTTTTATAACAACAATGGAACAAATTTAGAAATCAATAGCAGAAAGAAAGCAAATCCACAAATATATGGAAATTAAATAGTGCACTTCAAAAAAGACAAATTGATTACAGAAGAAATCACAAGGGATTTTAGAAAATATCTGGACACAAATTAAAACAAAACATAACATTCCAAAACTTAGGGGATATAGCAAAAGCTGTACTATGAAGGAAGTTTATAGCAGTAAACACACTAAAAGAAAGAAAGAGAGAAAGCTCTCAAATCAAAAACCTAGCCTTATACCCGAAGGTACTAGGAAAGAGGAATAAATTAACCCAGAGGCAGCAAAAAAGGAAGGAAATCATCAAGGTTAAAGAAGAAATAAATAAAATAGAAATAAAAAAGCAATAAAAATGTCAATGAAACTAAGAGTTTTTTTAATATCAACAAAAATGCAAACCCTTTAAACAGACCAAGGGAAAAAGAAAGATGACTCAGTAGCCAAATTGGAAATGAAAAAAGATGACATTGCAACTAATCTTGCAGAAATAAAAAGAAAACTTCAAGTACAGAGACACTATCATGAACAATTATACTCCCCCCCCAAAAATAATTTGATACCTTAGAAGAAATGGATAAATTCCTGGAAACATACACCCTATCAAGACCGAATCATGAAGAAATGAAAAATCTGAACAACAATCCCATTTACAGTTGCATTAAAGTTTTCTAAACCTAGGAATAAATTTAACCAAAGAGCTAAAAGATTTTTACTTGGAAAATCATAAAACACTGAAGAAAGAAATTGAAGAAGATATGATGGAAGAACGTATTGTACTTACTTATGGATTGGAAGGATTAGCATTGTTAAAATGTTCGTACCACCCAAAGCAATCTGTAGATTCAACTCAATTCCCATAAAAATGCCAATGGTGTATTTCACAGAACTAAAGCAAATAGTCCACAAACTTACATGGAATTACAAAATACCCTGAAGAGCCACAGTAACCCTGAGAAAGAACAAAGTTGGAGTCATACTATCTGATATCATACTACACTTTAAGGCCACAGTAGTCCAAACAGTATGGTGACATAAGAATAGACACATAGATCAATGGAACAGAATAGAGAGCCCAGAAATGAACCCATAACTAAGTGGCCAGTTTACATTTGACAAAGAAGGCAAGAACATACAACGAGGTAAAGACAGTCTATTTAATAAATGGTGTTGGGAAAATTGGACAGATAATTGTCAAAAAATTGAAAGTAGACTACCTTCTTATACCATATACAAGAATAAACTCAAAATAGATTGAAGATATATATGTGAGACTCATTACCATACACATCCTAAAAGAAACATAGGCATTAAAATCTCAGACATTTTTCTTAATAATGTTTTTTCTGACATATCTCCTCAGGTGGAGAGAACAAAAGAAAAAACAAAGAAAGGGGTCTACATCAAACTGAAATGATTTTGCACATCAAAGGAAACCATCAACAAAATGCAATTCAGTGAACCAACAATACATAAATAGAGTCATAGATACAAAGAATAGACTGATGGATGCCAGAGGGGTGGGAGGTTGGGGGTCTGGGTGAGAAACGTGAAGGAATTGACAGGTATAAGATTGGTAGTTACAATCTTAGAATAGTCACAGGGGTGTAAAGTACAGTATAGAAAATATAGTTGATAATATTGTAAGAACTATGTATGATACCAGTTAGGTACTGGAAATATTAAGGGGAAATGCTTTGTAAAGTATATGACTGTCTAACCACTATTCTGTACACCTGAAACTAATATAAAATAATATTAAATGTAAAATGTAATTGACAAAAATTTTAAATACAAAGAATCTGAACAAATTTGTAACTAATAAGGAGAACGAGTCAGCAGTTAGAAACCTCCCAAAAAAGAAAAGCCCAGAACCAGCTGGCTTTAGTGGTGAATTCTACCAAACAATTAAGGAGGAATTAATACGAGTACTCCTCCAACTCTTCTAAGTAATTGAAGAGGAGTGACTACCCCTAAACCCATTATATGAGACAAGCACTACCATGGTACAAAAACCAGACAGACATAACAAGAAAACTATAGACCAATATTCCTGATGGATATTGGTGCAAGAATTTTAAACAAAATACTAGCAAACTGAACTCAACAGCAAAATACAAGGATCATACACCATTACCAAGTGGGATTTATAACTGTGATTCAAGGATGGTTCAGCATCTAAAAATCAATCCATATAATATATCACATTAAAAAAATGAAGAAAACACAGTTATTAACAACCACACCTAAAACAAAAGCAAACTAAGCAAACAACTAGAACAGGAACAGAACCACAGAAATGGAGATCACCTGGAGGGTTAGTAACAGGGGAGTGGGAGGAGGAGAGAGGGGGAGAAGGTACAGAGAATAAATAGCATAGATGGTGGTGAGAAAATAGATGGGCAAGGGCAAGAATAGTGTGGGAAACGTAGAAGCTAAAGAACTTATGACCCATGGACATGAACTAAATGGGGGGAATGTGGGTGGGAGGGGGTGTGCAGGGTGGAGGGGAATGAAGGGGAGGATATGGGACAACTGTAATAGCGTAATCAATAAAATATATTTTAAAAGAGAAGAAAACCACATGATTATCTCAATTGATGTGGAAGAAATTATTTGACAAAATTCAATACCCTTTTATGATAAAACATTACAAAATTAGGACTAAAAGGAAAATAACTCATTGTAGTAAAAGCTATATTGAAAATTGCACAGCTAACACCGTAATCAATGGTGAAAGACCGAAAGCTTTTCCTCTAAGATCAGGGGTGAGGCGAGGACGACCACTCTCACCTCTGGTGAGAATCACTCTCACCACTACCATTTCACATTAGTCCTGGAACTTCCTGTCAGAGAATTCAACAACAAAACAGAATCAAAAGCATCCAGATCACAAAAGAAAAAGTAAAATTATATCTGTTCACAAATGCCATCATCCTAATTGTAGAACATCCTAAGAATTCCACAAAACATGGTTAAAATTAATTACCCATTTTAGTCAAGTTCCAAAAAAAAATCAACACAAAAATTAGTTGCATTTCTATACATTGATAACAACCTTTCTGAAAAAAAATTAAGAAAACAATTGTATAGACTACTACATCAAACAGAATAAAACACTTAAACTCAACCAAGGAGGTGAACTACTTGTACATTGAAAACTTCATATGTTGCTAAAAGAAACCAAAGAAGGCACAAAGAAGTGGAAAGACATCCTGTGTTCATAGATGCAAAGACTTCATGTCATATTACATAAAGTAATCTACAGATTCAATTCAATCTCTATCAGAATCCTTATGGCATTTTTTGCAGAAATAGAAAAAAAAATCTTAAAATTTATGTCAAACAACAAAGACCCTAAATATAAAATAAATTAAAGATCTTGAAAAAAAAAAGAATAAAGCTGGAGGCCTCATACTTTCTGATTTTGAAACATGCTACAGAGCAGCAGTCTGGCATAAAGGTAGCTATAGGCCCATGGAACAGAATGGAGAGCCCAGAAATAAACCCTTGCATTTAGAGCTACAGGATTTTTGACAAGGTTTCAAAGGCCACGATCGGGAAAAGATAGTCTCTTCAGCCAGCCACTGTGTTGGGGAAAACTGGATATACACATGCAAAAGAATGAAATTGATTCTAACCTTACACCATTTACGAAAATTAGCTGAAGATAGATTAAAGACCTAAAAGTAAGATTAGAATTATGAAACTCCTAGAAGAAATCAAAGGGAGAAAGCTTTAGGACATAGGATTTGGCAATATTTCTTGTACATGACATGAAAAACACAGGCAACAAAATAAAAAGTAGCCAAATGAAACTTCATCACACTGAAAAACTTGCACATCAAAGGAAATGATCAACAGAGTAAAAAAGCAACCTACAGAATTAAAGAAAAAATGCAAATCATGTATCTCATATGGGTTATATCAGAATATATAAGGAACTTCTATAACTTAACAACAAAAGACAAATACCCAACTGAAAAATGGGCAAAGGGACTTGAATAGATAGTTTCCTGAAGAAGATACACAAATGAACAACAAACACATGAAAGGATGCTTACCATAAATAATCTTTAGGGATATACAAATCAAAACCACAATGAAATATCAATAGAGGCACGGAAGGTACTTGACAAAGTCCAACAACCATTCATGATAAAAGCACTTGGTAAACTAGAACAGCGGGGAACTTTCACAGCCTGATGAAGTCTAGCTACAAAAACCTAGGGCTGACATCACACCCCATCGTTTCCCCCGTGGCTTAGACACGGACTGGTGGATCCCCTTCACTGAGTGTGCAGAAGCATTTGGAATGCATTTTGTGTATTGAGCTCACTTCCAATTACATTTATGTTTTGTTTTCCTCCTCTTTTTGTCCTATTTTCCTCATTCTCTTATTAAAGATTTTATAATTTATGAGCTGATGTAAACAACCTAAAGTCATTTTGAAACAAATCATAGATATAAATAAATAAAATATTTGCATGTTCTTTGATTAAAAAAAAACACTGAATAGCCTAAAGGTATTATTTCTTCCCAAATAATTTATTGTTTTAATGAAATTCTAATCCAAGTACCATTTTGGAAGTAGGCAACATAATTCTAAATTAACTTCTTAGGAATAAAGTGATGAAAATACTGGAGAAAATGCTTAAGAGAAAATGAAATCACCACTTATAATGAGTTAACTTGCCCTACCATATACTTAAACATTTTGGGGACTGCAATCATTAAAATAGTATGGGCTTTACATGATTCTGGCCAGAGAGAGTAGTAGAAAGACACATGTTAGTATATGGCAAAGTAAGAGTCACAAGTTAAAGTGGATGGGATAAATGAGTGATAAAATGGTCTGAAGAAAAAAATTTACTTTATATCATATATGAAATAAGTGCCAGATACATTAACGGATTAATACTGTTAAAGCTGGGGTGTCAAACTCATTTTCACTGGGGCCATGTCAACGTCGCGGTTGCCTTCAAAGGGCCGAATGTAACTTTAGGACTTTATAAATGTAACTACTCCTTAACTAGGGGCAAGGAACTCAGCGCTGCCGCCAGGTGGAAACAAGGTGTTGGGCCTGAGAAAACAAGGTGGAGGGCAGGATTCGGGCCATGGGCCTTGTGTTTGCCACCTGTGTTTTACAGAATAAAGACAAATCTAGAAGATACATGTTGAGCTAATCTTTGTGAGAAAAAGATTTTGACATGTAAGCAATGGGACATACTATGCCTCTTCTAGGCAGAAATAGAAAACAAAGAATAAAAATCACACTACATGTTTATATAGAATAAGTATTAATTTATTAATATGATAATAAAAATTAAGGGAGGAGAGATGGTATTATAAAGTTAAGCAAGGGGGAATTGATAGAATTTGAGCTGAGAAGTCCAGCTTTGGAGTTCGTGCAACTAAGTGTGGTTGTATACACCACGCTTGCAATTTAGAAAATGGCTAGGGAGTGAGGAACCAAGTTGGTGATGATATAGACTAATCAACTCAATGGTGGGAATTCTTTCACAAGGTACTTGGCACCTGTGTATCAAGTCACTACGTTGCACACTCCAAATATTGCACAATTTTTTGGTCAGTTATATCTCAATAAAGCTGAAAAAATTAGTGGTAGTCAAGGAAAGTTTTGCTGGGATGGCGACATTTGCAAAATGACCTAAGAAAGGTAAGGAATCAATTCATGTGGCTCTTCCGCAGCAGAATACTCCATGCAAGGGCAACGGCAAGCACAAATGCCCCACGGTGCACTTGAGGAACAAGAGGGCAGGGTGGGCTGGGGGCGAAGGAGCCACTGAGAAAGAATGGGGGAGAAAGGAGAGAACGCAGAGCCAGACTAAGACCAGACTTTCCCTCTTATTCTGAGTCTAGTGGAAGCAATAGTAAGGTTTTAACCAAGGAGTTGACTCAATAGTATTTTTGTTCTAAAACAGTATCTCTGGCTAGTGTGCTGGAAGTGAACAGGCTAGTCAGAAGCAGAAAGCCCAGATGTAGAGTTTTTGAAATAATCCAAGTAAAAGATAATAGCACCTTATACCAGGGAAGTGGTAAGAAAGTGGAGAGAAGTTGTATGATTCTGGTATATTTCAAAGTTAGAGATGACAAGAAATGCTGGGTGGTATATATTATAATAATTAGTTGCATGAACTCTAGGGCTGGACTTCTGAGCTCAAATTCCAACTTTAGAATTTGCTGGCTATGTTACCCTGAACAAGAAGCTCTGTCTTAGTTTTCAAATCTTAAAATGTGGATAGTAATAGCATCTACATTGCAAGGTTATTTTGACTTAAGGGGATAATCTACAAAAAGTGTTTAGAATGGTGTCAGGCACATAGTAATTACTAGATAAAGTATTATTATTATTAGACTTGGGAATATGAGATAAAGAGTCGAATCAATGATGACATTGGAAAATACTTAAACTATAAATTATAAGCTATTGAGTTAACAGTATCTGGTTATAAAAAATAAAAACAAATGTGTAACATGACCCAAATTAAAATCTGAAAGTTATTTACATATGTATGCAGAAGAAGTTTAAAAAGAAATATCCTGAAATATTTCCAATGGATCGCTCTAGATAACAATATTGTGGGTAATGTATGTTCTTGTTATTTTTCAAATTTTCTGCAAAAAATACAAGTTCTTGTACAGTCATAAAAAAGTTGTTGAAATTTTTAGAAAAGAATTTATTTAAAAAAAATGAAACAAGGGTCACCCCATTGTTATCTCACAAACAAAACAAGTAAGTAAATAAAATAAATAAAATAGAGTAGAAGGGGGTAAAAGGAGAAAGATATTTCCTTGAGGTAATTGGAAAAGAGTTGGAGGAGAGGTAAAGGTAAATGGATATGTTAGAAATATTACACAAATTAGTATCAACTGAACTCTGAGTAAAAACATCAAAGAAAGAAGGCTCTCTAGAGTGTCCGTAATCTCTGAGGTTTAGGAACCACAGAAGAAAGAGGTGTCTAGTGAGAGAGTTCTTCACGTGGCCACTAGGGGGTTCCTGTGGTCCAGGGAGCCTCACAGGCCTGAAAAAAAGCGGCCGGTTTTGGGGGGAGTAAAAGGACCTGTCCACTAGGAGGGAAGAGAAAGAAAGGCAAAGGCTCGTCCACATTTGTGTGGCATATTCCTACATCCTAGAATCGATGAGTGTCAGCCCTGGAAGGGACTTCACAGATTTTCCAACCTAATCCGTCATTTTCATGTTAGGAACTTACGTGAAGTTACACAGCTGGTGAGACACAATTGGATAATACCCCAGATCTAATCAGTGCTTTTTCTACCATTTCACACAGTTAGAAACCCCGGGACAGCCAGTACATAAGCCTGAGGTCACAGCATTGCTACCCCAAAGTGATTCAAGTGTTGAAAACGATCTCCGGTATTATTTTCTCAAAATAATAATAATGGCATGTGATCTTTAGAAATCGCACGCTTTGTCTATTACAGCTACTTCGTGTTTTCACGTAGAGCTCAGCTCCGTTCCAATGATCAGCTCTGTCAAATAAATGGCCATTGCTCACAGTTTGACAGTTACTAATAATTTCTTTTTTCTTTTCTTAGACAACTCCAGGAATTAACTGCTACAGCCAACTTTGCTGGTAGTAAAAAAAGAAAACAAACCAAAATACCAAAATAGATGACTTTAAATTGGTCATAACTTTTTTAATTGGTGACGTTAGGTGTAATTTTGGGTTGTGGTCTCTACCTGTACCTAAACCCAATACCGTCATCGTTTTTAGCTCCTCCTGTTCCCCCCTCAAAAACTCCTCTGCACCTCCCACCGCTATTCCCAGGGTCCTCACTGCCCAGGGTCCTCTTCCCTGGGCAAGGGCGCCTCCTTCTTTTCCTTCATTTTTTCATCCATCCAACCCACAATATTTATTTAACTCCTTCATAGAAAGTTTCTGTGCAAGATGTGGCTCAGCACAAAGCAAAATAAGAATCTGACTGATTTCAAGGAATCAGTGGTTTAGTGGGGAGGAGAAGATGCACACAGATCGCTAAAAACCTAAGCTGCCTATGGTTCGTGGTCAGAGTGGCACAACCACATGGTAAGGAGTTCCTAGGTAGCTGACGTTGCTTCTAACAAGGAAATTCTGTGCAGTTTCATGGGGAGCTGATATTTAACTAGGGCTTTAAAGGTGGAGACAGATGTTTCCAGATGGAGGACCTGAGGTCCTTTCCACTACAACCCAGCTTTCCTATGTAAAAAATGGATCTTAATACACATTTATTGAGCTTTAATGCATCTCCGAATATGCAGTAGCTGTACACTCATCCTGCCATGTAAAAGTTTTGCGAGCTCACAGAAAGAAAAGGCGTTAGTTCTGGACAGTTCAGACAACAAATCGGCTGGAAGAGAAGCTAAGTTGTCAGAGATGCTTCCTCCCCACCTCCAACTCAGCTGTACCTATCAAAGGGCAAGCTGTGAGAGTTAAAGACCACTTTGCAAAAGCTGGTCACATGGGAGGAATGACCATGGTGATAGTGACCAATAGTGATTCAGAATACTTTGAATCTATTAGGGAAGGGGGCTAGTTAGTAGAACCATTTTGTACAATATAAACATCAATAAATAAAAGTGGCAACTAACTAGACTGAGCAGAGCCAAGCAAGTATCCTATAGTGTCAGGCAAGAGAGAAAATTGATCAGAATTTTTAAAAAATTCTCACCTGATGATTTTTTTCAGTTGATTTGAGAGAGACGGAAAGGGAGAGGGAGAGACATTGATATGAGAGAGCAGCATTGACTGGTTAGCTCCCTTATGCGACCCCACTGGGGATCAAACCTGCAACATAGGTATGTGCCCTGACTGAGAATCGAACCAGCAACATTTTGGTGCAGAGAATGATGCCGCAACCCTGCCAAGACTGATCAGAATTTGATGACATTCTAATGGAAGTCTATTTGGTAAAGGGTTAGAAAATGGAAGAAATGCTTGGCAAGACAAAGACAAAATGTATTAAATCCAGGGCCACATTTGTGACCTTGCCATCGACCTGTGGGCAGTGGCTTAATGAGTTACAGAAGCAGTTTTCTCTTCCAACAAACAGTTGACAGCATCTCCTCCTAAGCATACACTCACCTGGCCTCGAAGCACTCCCCAATCCCTTAGTATCCGAACAAATCTTAGCAATAAAGCAGAATAGCCTAGACAACAACTGGCACTAGTGTTCATTTTTACAACCTCATCTGAATTGAACAACAAAATCGGGTAGAGCCGGGTTTACTAGAGGGCACTCGCAGAGCCCTCAAAAACACAGGAGAAGACGAAAGTGATTTTAAAATATGAGAACTCTGAGAGTGGGGACACTGCATGCTTACAAAATTGTGCACATTGGGCCCTTAAGTAAGCAGTGATTTCTCTTTCTGGGGGACCCTCAGTGATTTTCAGACAGGGTAAAACCATTTCCCTGCCCTCTGCAGATGAGCCATAGCTAGTTTCCTGGGCCTGGGGCAGTATTTTCAAAGTTTGGTGCAAATCAGATTAGCATCATCTGATACCATCTTCCCTGGGCCACCTCCCATCATCCCTGGAATGCTTCTGTTCCATAGCTCCAGGCTGACAAGTTTCAGGTGCAAGCTGCCAATACAAGTGTTTGTGTGGGAGGAGGCGAACCAAGATATATTGGGTTGTACATGTGAAACCTGTATGATTTTGCAAACCAATGACCCCCCAATAAATTCAACTTTAAAAAAGGGGTAGGATTATTCAGGGAAAATAATCCAACTGCGTGAAATTCAGAAACCACTAACAAGGAATTAGTATCAATGTCTTTATGCCCCAAGATTAGTAAATGAAAGAGGCTGTCAGGAAAGAAATGGAACATTTAGGAGATGAGTCATCAGTCCATCATCAGACTGTTAACAAGTGAGGCTTCACAATAGTATCATCCTGGAGTTGAGTCCCTTGGGGATTGTATTAGTTATCTATTGCTGCATAACAAATCATTCCAAAGGTTAGTGGTTTAAAACAACAAACATTACCTCATGGTTCCCTGAGGGTCAGGGATACTGACTTGGTTTACTTCTGCGTCTGCCTTCCTGTTTATCACAAATCTACATTCAAGGTATCAGCCTGGGCCCTCAAGGTACCAGCAGTTGTCTCAAGGTCCAACTCACAGAAGATCCCCTTCTAAGCTCAGTTATGTGGCTGCTGACAAGCCTGAGATTCTTGCTGGCTGTTTTCTGCAGTTTTTTTGCTGTGTGGATCTCTCCATAGCTCAAAACATTGCAGCTTATCTCAGAGACAGCAAGTTAAGAGAGAGCAAGAGAGGGCCCAAAGTGAACCACAGACTATCAAAAATCTAATTGCAGATGTGACAGCCCATTAGTTTTGCCACACTTGA